>JAGGAT010000183.1:0-57951 GCA_017657195.1 Termitomyces sp. T70a | reverse complement strand
GCCTCTTACCTGGCTCAACACAGAACACAGCATTTACAGATGCACCATACACTTGCCGACACACTTGCCAACACTTGTCACCTTCCTTGCCACACTTATTCCACACTCTTCATGCACTCTTGCTGCCTCCTTTAGCGCCCTCTTAGCGCACTCTTGCCACCTTATTCAGCGCACCCTTAGCGCACCCTTGCCACCTCATTTAGCACCCTCTTAGCGCACTCTTAGCACCCTCTTAGCGCACTCTTAGCACCCTCTTAGCGCACTCTTAGCACCCTCTTAGCGCACTCTTAGCACCCTCTTAGCGCACTCTTAGCACCCCCTTGCCACCCTTCCTTAGCGCACTCTTGCCGCCATTCTTGCCACTACACCAACTCCTCCAGGCTCTTGCCAACATACCGCACCCTTATCACCAGCTCTTGCCACTTCTTACCACATTTGGACAGATTTGGCATGTAC
The DNA here is from genome assembly GCA_017657195.1 of Termitomyces sp. T70a. Classification (NCBI taxonomy): domain Eukaryota; kingdom Fungi; phylum Basidiomycota; class Agaricomycetes; order Agaricales; family Lyophyllaceae; genus Termitomyces; species Termitomyces sp. T70a. The sequence goes on along the minus strand of JAGGAT010000183.1, from coordinate 57,495 downwards.
AGGAATAGTTAGATTGGTAGGATGACAGGTGACAGACAGCCTTAACACATCAGCTATTAATCCTTAATTACCGACCTTGCCACAACTCATTTATACTTTCTTGGACTTTGATTACATTCTGGTTGTCAATATTTTAATTACTTCCAGAAATGGCCTTCTGCCATTACCTTATAAATACTGTACATAGTTAGGACAAAGAACAAGAAAATCTACCCCTTAACCCAGCACTGTGCACTTTATCTTTTGCTCTCTCTCTTGTGACATTGTCAGCACCAACTACGGGTGCACCCTAGCCAAGTCTAACTACGGGACTTGTTCAGAAACCAAGTAAACTTATACTAGGCACCTACAGCCTAGAGCTTAGCTGTGCTAAGCACCTTTCCTTTCATCACTACACATTCAATCCACTTACCTGCCTCTGGGAACCTGTCAGGACTCTTGCTCATTACCGATACGCTCAGCACAAAAGCGCTAAGTTCTGTCACTACCGACTGCATTTAGCAAACTTTTGGGTGCATCACCACCCTCTGTCTGGGACTACTCCTTCAGATGTCAAGTCTGCCTAGTAAGGACCCACTTGCAGTTGGAAGCCCCTGTAGTCAGCAGAACCTGACAGATCCCAGATGATCCGATGCCCCATGAGTAGCCCAAACAAGCTGCAGAGCAAGCTCCAAATCAACTATGACAGTCAGCATGAATTCCCATCCTGACAGCACAAAGTAGACCAGATGAAGCGCTGAAAATAGCTACCCAGTGGGCAGTAAGGGAATTGAGGGAGTCAGCTAAGCGTATATGCAAAGCGAGGGTGAAACGTCAGCACACAATCAAAGAACTCCATTGTAAAAGGAACCAAGGTCCACCAGACAATGAGGAAAGAGCTGTCAATCTTGATGAGATTCTGGCAGCATTGAATGCAATCAAAGACAAACTAAACTGGGCATAGATGCTAGCGATGTTGATCCTGAAGTACCAAAGACATGGAATCAGGCTCAGAAGTCTCCTGATGCCAAAAGATGGAAAACAGCATATGATGAAGAACTCAAATCACTATGAGAGATGGGAGTTTACTGCCTGATTCCCAGGACAAAAGTACCTGCTTGGAATAGAGTACATTGTGGCCAACCTGTCTTTGCATTGAAATGAGATGAGAAAGGCAACATCATCTGATTCAAGGTGCGACACATACTTCAAGGTTTCAATCAGATCTACGGGAAAGAGTATACCAAGACCACCTCACTGACAGCCAGTGTCAAATCATGGTGCATTCTACTCCACCTTGCCACTGTGCAAGGATGGGATGCTATGCAGATAGACGTCAAGACTGCATTTCTGTACGGGGTCCTACCAGAGGAGGAGATGATGTACATGGAGCAACCAAAGGATTTCAAAGAGCCAGAAAAGGAAGACTACACATGCAAGCTAGAAAAGGGCCTCTATGGGATGAAGCAAGCAGGCAGGATATGGAACTGTACATTAAACAAACATATGGTAGAAAAGTGGGGCTTTACAAGGCTATTGTGTGAATTGTGTGTATACTACAGAAAGTCAGAACAGGGGACAGTTATTGCAGCGGTTCATGTTGATGATTTCTTGTTGATTGCAAGCTCAAACCAGGCAAATGAGCAGTTTAAGACCCAATTTTGAGAAGTGTGGACAATCTCAGACCTGGGAACCCCACAGCAAATTGTGGGGATCACAGTTGAATGGGATAGACAAAATCAAGCAGTATACCTATCACAAACCCTGGTGATCGACAGATTAATCACGCAGTTTGGACAGACAGATGCCAACCCACTTTTCCTACCAATAGAACCAGGCCTGAAGTTATGCTGCACAGATTATTCTGTGCTAATACAGAAGGAACACGATAAAGTAGCAAAGATCCCTTATCAGAGATTGGTGGGAGGCCTGATTTGGTTAGCCATATCTTCAAGGCCTGACATTCAATATGCTAATATGCTATCCAACAGTTAAGCCAATACTTTGATTCTTACTCAGTAACACATTGGATTGCTGCAATTTGGGTAGTCTAATACTTGAAAGAGACAAGGAGCCTAAGGCTCCACTTAGGTGGTACTTCTTTGATTTCACTTACTACTTTTATGTATTCAGACTGGGCAAACTGCCTCAACACAAGGCAGAGTGTTGGAGGCTATGCCTGGTCATTTGGTTTGGGAATGTCTCATGGGCATCACAGAAACAGAAAACAGTAGTGGCATCCTCATGTGAAGCCAAATATATGGCAGCCTTTGAGGCAGCACAAGAGTGCATATGGTTGAGTACTTGTTTATGGGCAATTGGCCATGAACCCAGCAATGCAACAACAATTATGTGCAACAATAATGCAGCGATTAACCTGTTGGAAGACTCAATGCTGCACTTGCATGTCAAACATGTTGACATCAAGTACCACTTTCTACATGAATGCATCATGTCAAAGAAACTTGTTTTATGGTATATCAATACAAGAGACAATGTGGCAGACTTGTTCACCAAGGCTCTACCTCTACCTCAGTTTTCTTGCCTATGGAGGATACTTGGACTCTCCCAGCCACGATTTGCATGAGGAGGAGTGTGTTACACTATGTGCCACTTATGGTGAGGAGGAGTGTTAGATGCCAATGGGCACTATAAGTGTTGCAGTATTTTTGATCACTGGCAAGGGCCAATTTATCTCATTTACATTAACCCTGATATGAAGACAATAGATATATATACATGCTGTTGAGCAGATATACCCTCAGTCAAGTTACATGAGACTGAGGGTAAGCTGTTACATACCTTTATATAATAAATGCTGTACTAAAGATCCTACTTAGTTCACATTACTTACTGTATGTTCTAGGTAGGTCTAATACAGTCAAGTTACATGAGACTGAGGTTCACATTACTTACCATGTGTTCTAGTCTGGTCTGCTATCTTCTAAGGTGTCAACTTCTAACATAACCATTCTCATCAAAGCCCTGAGCAAGGTAGGGATCCTCCTCCACTGACATCTCAAAGTGGTCAGACTTGGGAAATTGAGGCTGGGATGGAGTTGCCATGCAATTGAACTGCATATTGCCATGATTTGAAGGAGCATGAAATGCAGAGTCATCTGGGACAAACTTTGGCCCTTTGGAGGGCTTCAGATCTGGATGAGAGGGGCTGTTGATGATGTCTTGCCCAGTTTGAGGATGGGCTGGTGCAGTGGGCACAGGAGCTGCATTTGACATTTTTGTACTTGCAGTCTGTGGTATAGTGGTAGGAACTGGAACTGTGGGTTGGACAGGGGCTGTGAGTCGTGCAGAAGCCATGAGTGGGGCAGGAGCCTTGATATTGGACTTAGCATGTAAAGGTAAAGTGACATAGAATAATGAAGATTCTCCATGACAGACAGCCTGGTGTTGCACCTTGGCGCTTGATGTTGTGTAGTGACATTTGCCAACATGGTATGGACAGCTGGATTGTGGACTTTACATTAAATAGTTTAATTTGCAGCATTCACTGACATTTTTTCAAGTTCACTGCCCTTTAGCACTGCTTAGCGCAATGGTGACAGCAAACTCTTTCTCATATAAATACTTACTTTTTCTGTTAATAGCACCATTGAATAAAGCCCCTTGATCACCCTACACTTCAGATTTCTTTTGGTGCATCCTAAAAAGCTATAAGTCACTAACACTATGTTCTTGCTGCAATCTCTCTTATAGCACCAATTCTCTTGCCACTTTTCTTGCTAACTCTCTCTCTCCTATCACATTACATTGCCATTGTTGGTGCCCTTGGTACTATATGCACTTTTGCAACTATGGCAAGGCATCTGCATTTGGAAGACACTAAGCAACCTTTTACATATATAAACACAAAATACTAAATTCTCCCTTCTTGCTGCTGCACATTTGTGTTAGCATATTTCTCTATCACTGCTTCCTGTTGCCACAACCAAAACACCTATTGGCGCATTCTCTGGGACCCTGCCCAGACTTCTCATAACTTAGTGCACCCAATGCAATTTCAGGTCAAGTAGCTGTAATCATAACAGTACTGATCTACTTTTGAGCATCATCAACACTCTTATTGCTGGTGCCAATGCTTGCCACCTAGTGCTCTCAACATCCATGCTTAGCAACAGCAGCTAGGTATCAGAAGCTTCATAAGCTTATTGTGTTCCATCTACCATTCCCCAACTTCTTACCACCTGCTGCTATTGGTGGCAACATCTCCCCAACTCAACACCACACTTTAGGATTGAGTAACTGAGACCTGCCTGGGACTTTCTCTGCACTTCATGAGCCCAGTGTGAAACAAGGCTAAGTGCAGCTTACTAAGGCAGCAATTAGCTAAATTTTAGGCACATCAGTGCCACCTGCTAGAGACTGGAGGTGCTAAATTGGAACTGTCTTTCTCTGTTGTGAGTGCATCAACATTGGTTTTGCTACTGGTAGAAACTACATGTTTTGACTGAGAAGTCATTGTTGCTAGTCAGATCAGCAGTAGTGATGACTGCAATATTCTCCTTCTTGATCTTTTCTGGATCAGCCTTAATAACCTTGAGCTGACCACTTTGAAGGGCAGTTAAAAGAACATGGCTGTCATTGTTTCTTAGGTCCTTTATGCCTTGTTTTCTCTTCCCTTGCTTGCTTATCTTGTTGGGCATTGCACAGCTTGGAGGCCACCCAATGATAACATGGGATATGGCAATGAGGTGGTTAGGGAGGATAGCCCAGAGTAGTCGATTGCCAGACCAGTGCTGACTTGCATCTTCCATTGTAGCCTCTGTCAAAATGGTGTATAAGCACATGGTAGAGTAAAACATATGAGATTACTCACTGAGCAACTAGATAAGGTGCTTTTTACAACTGAAGATAATGTTCAAGTCATTCTCCATCACTTAATCCTCATTAGCTTCCTCAGCAAGGGTAGGGCCAACAGAAGCTGGTTTTAACTCTGCCTCAATGACATTGAACACTTTGTTAAGTTCATCAACAAGTTATTTGCATCAATTTTTTCAGAAGCAATTTTATCAGCAACAGTGTTTCTACAAGAACATATTGAGAATAGAAGAACCTGAATGACTATTGACAACTTACTAGGCTTTGCATTTTACCAAACCCAGAAAAGTATTGTCCTTGAGTTTGAGACAATTGATGATGAACTAAGATTGGTTGAGTCTTAAAAGTGACTGCATAGGATTAACACATATGTTGGTCAAACCAGGTGTTGCCAGAATTGCACTGTTACTCTGGTCCTCTTGGAGATAGTTTTTTTTTTTTTAAATCCATTAATGTGCCTGGAGCACTTGGTGCTCATGTTGCATGGTACATCCAACAGGTATTCACCTTATGAAGGCAACTGAAGTCTACACCCCCCTGCTATGCAGAGAATCATTGCTTTAGACAGTTTCTTTCTGATAAACTCTGAGTAAGTGTTATTCTGCTGATGACTACTGGTGAAGGTGCTACAAATGCTCAATGTGAGCAGGTGGTAAAGACAAGCAAGCTAAGCTACAGTCTCTACCAGAGCTAGATAGGATAAGTAGTAGGAAATAATGCCAAGTGCCATTATTAGTGATAGTAATTAATGTAAGTGGGAAATGTTTTTGTGTTTTTCCTATTTTTGGGTTTTTTGAATAAGCCACATTTGCCAAGTCCTTCACAAACCCCAACCAACCTCCAATGTCACAACTCTACAAATCTGTTCAACAACCTTGCCCAGACTGACACTGGTGTCACAGCCAGCACATTGTAACATACTATCTGATGATCATAAATTTCAACCACTCTTTTTGGTCCTCCAATCCATGATAAAGTGATGCTGCCCTCTACACCACTGTTCTCCATAGTTTTCATCTAGATATCAGAAAGGAGAGTTACTGGAAAGCCTGCATCCAGAAGCGGTAGTAAGATTAGATGTTGGATAAGATGATGCTAGACAAGAAAGCAAGATAATGTTTTGAAAGGTCTAGGCAAGTGTGGATGCATGGTAAGAGATGGAGTGTCTAAAGTGTTGGCTCCAACAGGGCTTGAACTGGTGAGTATGTGACAGCAATGTGTCATTGTGTGTAACCAGAGTGTTGGTAACCACTATACTACTACTGCCCCATTGTTTGGTTTGCCCAATTAGGATACACTGAGGAGAATGGACAACCGTAAAGTGTAGATGCTACAATAATATAATAGATTATATTTTCACCTTCTGTCATGTTTTGTAGCGGGCTGTGCAATTAAAGGCTGCTTGTCTGTGATTTTTGGTGTTCGAAGTTTTGCAGTGAATTTTCAATATCTGACAATTAATCACGTGCAGTTTATTATTATTCTCTTCCTTAGATAAATGTGTTGGCCAGACCTTTTGACCTCTTTTTTGAAAACATCATGTACCATTTGTTTTACACATGCCAATCTGAACCATTTAAAATGTGGTCAGTCCTCCCTTTTTCCCATGTTTTTAGACATGAGCACACTCTTAGGGTCCCTCTCTGTTCCAATCATTTTTGATTCCTCTGCTGCCACGTACCTTCAACCCAACACTGATTGTTGAGCTCCATCCATTGTATAGAGCATCAGACCTAGACTGCTTTGCTCATAGTCAATCGTCGCTTGTCCAATTACTTTTAACCTTTCAACATGACATTGCACAGCCCTTGCCCTCTTTTCTTACCATGCCATGTACTTTGTCACAATACAACACCTCTGTGTTGCCACTGCTTATAAGTTATTGGCCACCAGAAATAATAGTATTATTATGGATCACACCATTAAACACACATTGCAAGGCAATTGTGTGAATTATAAAGACAATTATAGGTGCCTGGCTATATGCTGTGAAGCTTTTTCTGCATCTGCCGCCACTTCCTCTATTGAACTCTAGTGGTGTATTGCCCAAATGTTTGGGAATCATTGACACCAGAGCAGTTTTGTAATTGGGGGGTAGAATTCTTATATCTGATAGCATGTGCTTTTACTAAGGGAAATTTATGTTCTTTCTCGATGAAACATTATCATAGTGGATTATCCAGCTGGAGGGCCATAGCTTCTCTCTTCTATGAACAATGATCAGCTGACACAATTACTCAATACACTGCTGAAGCGAGACAGCCACATGACCTTGCATTCTCAATGTCATTGATACAAGTATTAATTTCTTGTAGGGCCAATGGCTAGTTCTCAATTTATCTCTTTAGTGCAGATAGAGATGTTTGAGCTAATGCATGTGCTCACTGTACCCACATTTCTTCTTTTTTCTTGGCTTCACAAGTACAAATGTCATGATAATATTTGTTTGAATAATAATAATAATAAAATCAAAAACATATAATAAAAAGTAAATGCATATAAAACATATATAAAACTAAATAGTCAAGAAAAACTCACATACAGAAAACATATAATAAACTAATAACATAACATGCAGAGAATTAGAAAAGTATTAGCTGGATGGTGTAGCCGGTGCATCAAAATTCAAGGACAGAGGGATGAAAATTAAATCATCATGTGAGTGCAATAGTCAGACACTATAGCCAGTGCATCAAAAATCAAAGACAGAGGGATGAACATCAGGTCACATGAGCGCAATAGCCAGACAGTATAGCTGGTGCATCAAAAATTGAGGACAGGAGGTTGAACATCAGGTCACATGTCAGAACTCAGGACCTAGATAACACACGAGTATGTACGTGTACCTCAGTCGTTGTATATTTGACTGAGAGTCCTACCTAGATAACACATGAGTAAGTACAATACTAGGTAGATTGTAAGTAATGCATTCTAGTGCAGCGGAATATGTATAACTACTCACCCTCAGTCATCGTATATTTGACTGAGGGTGTGTTCGTCGTATACATATTATATATGTATTGAGTCTAAGGGTGAGAGTAAATTAATGTCAAGAACGGATACTTCATTTATTGACCCTCTCGGTCTCGGACTTATGGCACCTACGGTGATCTCAAATCATCGGCGTCTAACATCACGTGAGCGTGGGGAAAATGCAGCAAAAATCGAGGACAAAAAATGGCTGGGTCGAGGGTAATAAAGCCGAGGTTTATAGACCTCGGAATCACATTTCACATATATCACAACATACACTCTGATGCAGGGCCACTGCTGCATTGTGCCACTACATATCACTCATCATACTGTGAAGAATTGTACCATTGTTCACCTACATACATATATAAATGGACGTTTGTGATAGAGCACTCTCAGTCATTTATACCAGACTGAGGGTGAGTTACTTGTATGCTATATACAAATATGGACTGCTAACTATACCGTAGAATTGTTCTAATACTTTTCTTAGTATTATAGTGTCTGATTTCTAATAGGTTATGGGCTATTGCTGTCTGACAACTTTCTAAAGTGTCGACACCATTTTTTGAAATCCGGAACACAAATCTCAATCTTGTTCTACACGCATCGTGTTACATACCTTAACTGTCTTTGTCTTTGTCTCTTTCGTCTGGACTCCTGTCTCTGTCCTGCCTCCCCAGTCGACCACATATTATTGGAGTGACTGAGGATGAGCAAGACCTACTTGTTATTTACATACTTACCGACTAATCACACCTGTAGACATCCGTATTTCTCTACATACTGATTCAATCAGGGTGAATAATATTAGGGTTAGTTAGCCCTTGCCGGTGATCAGATGAGTCGTGGCGCTTACGGTGTACCTCTGGCGTCTAACACAAGAGAACACAAACTACGCGACTGCCCACGATATGAGGTCGACAGAGCCCTAAACCTGGAGACGCTACTGGGTTCAAAGGAGGGACTGAGAGCACTAGCGGAATTTCTGGATAAATCGGGAGCTTTCACGAAAACAGGGGAACCACGCACAATCATCAGCAAACCGACAGAGGACGATGCGGAGAGTCAAGAGGCGGAATATGGGGATAGCGAGGAGGAGGGAGAAGAAGAGGGGGACCCGGCAAGGTCGGAAGACTAGGAGGAAGGTGGAGAGTGGAAGAGTACAAGGGCCGATGAAGACAGCAAAACGCATAAGGGAAAGGTTTTGACAGGGACAACAGGGCGAGAAAAACCCGAGGTGCAGAGGGAGGGCAAAATGTACGAGATGGGGAACAGGCGGGATCGTCAAGACAAATCCACAGTTCAGCGACTGAAAGTCTGGAATCTCACACTCTTTACCACAATGCACGACAAAAAACTAGCCACAAAACGCAGACTCAAACGCTAACAGGTAATGCAAGGATCGAAACACAGAGACATATGCAGTACGACAAAATAGAGAATTACCTCACTAGGTGTAACGAGACGTAGCGTGCCGGCGGATAAATTTTCTCATTCATTCATTCATTCATTCGAATTTACTGTTATGTACATAATTGTCATCAGCCTGTGCGCGTGCTCAACTTTGAATAGACACATGCTAGCTGCCAAAGAGATCAAATCGAGGAGCAGCTCTGCGAGAATAGACCGAATGTCAGCGGCCCGGGATTTGCGGTTTTTAACTTCCTTCCCCACGTTGACACTTGGCTTATGAGAGCCAGGGTGATAATCGATAACGCCCCAAGTCTTTGCTGTCGCATACCATGAGTGACATCTACGCTGCCTCTGAACTCCGAAAACAATATTCTTGTTTTCGCATTCTTGTAATCGGCCGGGCGAATGCAGGCAAAACCACGATTTTGAAGCGGGTTTGTAACACTACCGAGGACCCGCGCTTCTACGACGAGGAAACGAAAAGTTTAGTGCGTTTACGCTTCACATTTTAAGGGGCTTTCTTCTAAGTAGATACTGATCTAGCTGGAGCCGACATTGACAGTGACTGTTACTGTTCTTCTCTCTTAGGCTTGGCTAACCAACGTGGATTTTTGGTTGCAGCGTGGGATTCATGATATCAATCGCCCCTTTGTCTTTGAAAGCAACCCAGGGTTCATTTTCCATGACTCGCCTGGGTTCGAGGCAGGGGACAAGAGACAACTTGAGGAGGTTCAGGATTTTATCAAGAAGCGCGCAACGGCCACAAGACCAGATGATCAGCTTCATGCCATTTGGTTACTTTTCCTGTTGACGTCGTGATTTGCTAGTTAATCGGTTACCCAGGTTCTGTTTCATACCGGACATATCAAGGTTCCTGCTTGATTTAGAGAAGAGATTTTTCAATGAGGAACGAGCGGGCAACGGTTAGTGGGTTTTCTGGTACCTGAGATTCCTAATTCGTGTCGACTGAGAAGTCATCTGTAGTTCCAGTCATTGCGATCTTCACAAAATTTGATGATCTCATATCTCAGGTGTATGATCATAAATTGAGCGGAAATGGCAATCGCAAGGCTGCAGAGCACAAATTGAACAGTCTTTCAGCTCCCTTGTTCAATAATTATCACTTTCCACCCAAAAGTAGTGTTTGTTTAGAAGGTATGTTGCTTGTTCTGTCTAGGCAACTGATTTGCTGAATGTATAGATATGCATGATGATGAAGGAGAACATCAGGAATATGTGAAGAAACTGATTAAAATAACAGCAGAGTCCCTTGACAACCTTGCACTAAAGATGTTGTTTGTGTCAGTTCAAAAAAATAATCTGGCACTACGCATAGAGTATGCTATTCTTCAGTAAGTATTACCACATATGCTATTACTATGCTTCAAGAGTGAGTTTAGTGGAGACATCTTTTTCACAAACATGGTGAGTATTCTGGCATGGGAGTTCATTGTATTTGTATGGTTTTGATTTTGAGTAGAGACAGCTTGTAGATAGCACATTGGGATGGTTTGGTCATGCATTTGTGAGCAAGTTGGTATGCAATTATAGCTTTTCTAATGAATGAATTTAGAACAAAGTGGGCCTTTATAATTGGTAAGTCAAAGTGAAAATATTATTTCTAGCTGTGTTTTAATTATTAATAGGCAACTAGAGCAAAGAATGGCAATAACATGTAAATAGGAAATTGTATGTTAGTCATTCTTTTATGTTTGGGAGGTTAAACAAAGCATAATAGATTGTAAGTAGATTTTGATATTTAGGGATGGTTGCTCACATGTTTTGGAGGATAGTATGTAAGTTGAATTTTGGAACTGGCATTGAATAATGAATTTTTGCAGGATGGAAAAGTAAGTCATGTGTAATATATGTTTGTGTCAAATTGAAAAACTAATTGGTGCACTGAAAATATGTTAGTTTGTAAGTTGCACTGGGTCAGGTGCAGTATATTAAAGCTAATGAGTGAATTGAACATATATTTAGTCTGTGAGTTGCACTTGCTTTTTTTTAGTATTGGAATTTAACTAAATTGAAAACATATCTAGGATGTGAGTTGCACTGGTTTTGGTGCAGAACTAAAAGAATAACTAGTGAAATGAAAATATGTTTAGGAAGTGAGTTACACTGACTTGTAAAACTAAAAAAGTAACTAGTGAAATGAAATATATTTAGAAAGTGAGTGGCACTGAATTTTGTGCAGTATTACATAATTGACTGATAAACAAAATGTGTACAGTCAGTGAGTTGCACTGAAAAGTGGGTAGAATAAAATATTAATTATTAAATGGAAATTATCCCTAGCTTGTAAGTTGATTTGCTTTTGTAAAAAAAAAAAAAAGAAAATCTACTAATAAAATAAATTTTATCTAGGTTGCAAGTTATTTTGGCTTTTGGGAACCATTGAAAACCTAATAATAAATTAAAATGTGTTTAGAAAGTGAGTCACACTTGCTTTTGAATGAATAAAAGAATTGATTAGTAAATTAAAAATGTGTTCAGGAAGTGAGTTATGCACTGGCTTTTGTAGAGAATCAAAGAGTTGACATGTTAATTGACAATATATCTAGCTTGTGAGTTGTATTAATTTTTGTGCAAAAGTGCAAATTCATGGCATATTGAAAATATATCTAGATTGCAAGTTGCATTAGCTGTTGAAAAAATGACTGTTGAATTTAAAATGTGTTTAGAAAGTGAGTTGCACTGATTTTTGTGCAAAATTGAAAATTAATAGTAATTGACAACATATCTAGAAAGTGAGTTATACTGGCTTTGGATAAAATTGAAATCTGATGAAAAATTGAAAATGTGGCTAGAAAGTGAGTTGCAGCAGCTTTTGTGCAAAATTGAAAGCTAATTGTAAATTGAAAATCTATCTAGTTTGTGAGTTGCATTGGCACTCATACAAAATTGAGAGCTAATTGTGCATTGAAAATATGTCTAGTTTGTAAGATGTACTGGCTTTTGTACATCATTAAAAGCTGATAGTGCATTGAATATCTATTTAGAAAGTGAGTAGCATTTTTGCAGAATAAAAAATTAATTAATGCATGATAAATGCATACAGGAAGTGAGTTGCACTAGTTTTATGCAAGATTGAAGGTGAATTTACAATGTATTTAGCTTGTAAGTTGTACTGGCATTTGTGCAGAATTAAAAGTTAATGATGTATTAAAAATTTATTTAGGAAGTAAGTTTCACTAGATGGTGCAAAATGAAAGAATTGATTAAATATATATAGGAAGTAGGTTGCACCAACTTTTGTGCAAAGTTTAAAGCTAATGGTTAATTTAAAATGTGTTTAGGAAGTAAGTTGTAATAGCTTCAATACAAAATTAAAAGCTGATAGTAAATTAAAAATCTATCTAGCTTGTAAGTTGTACTGGCTTTTTAAACAAAATTATGAAGCAATGTTGCATAAAAACCTGATTAGGAAGTAAGTTGCACTGGCTTTTGTGCACAATTGAAAGTTGACAATGAATCAAAAATCTAACTAGCTTGTTAGTTACACTAACTTTCATGCAAAATTAAAGGCTAACAGTGCATTGTAAATTTATCCAGAATGCAAGTTGCACAGGCATTTATGCAAAATTAAAAGCTAATAGATAATCAAAAATGTATCTAGGAAGTGAGTTGCAATAGCTTTTGTGCAAGGTCAAGAGCTAATTTTAAAGTAAAAATACATTTAGCTTGTAAGTCATATTGGCTTTTGTGCAGAGTTAAAAGCTAATAGTGAATCTAAAAAATTTTTAGGAAGTGAGTTATACTAGCTTTTATGTAATTTTAACAGCTGATGATAAATTGAAAATATCTTTAGGAAGTAAGTTGCACTTACTTTTGCACAAAATTAAAAGGTTATTGTGGATTAAAAATTTATTTAGTTTGTAAGTTGTACTAGCTTTTGTGCAGAATTAAAACTGATAGTAATTGAAAACATACATAGCTTGTAAGTTGTACTAGATTTTGTGCAGAATTAATAGCCAATAGTGCATTGTAAATTCAATTAGAAAGTAAGTTGCATTATTTTTGTAAAAAATAATAGTGAATTGACAATGTCTTTAGAAAGTGAGTTGGACTGGCTTTTAAAAGCTGATAGTGCATTAAAACTTTATTCAGCAAGTGAGTTGGACTAGCTTTTTTGTAGAATCAAAAGCTAATGGTATATTGTAAATCTAATTAGAAAGTGAGTTGGACTGGCTTTTGTAAAAAATAACAGCTGATAGTGAATTGAACATGCTTTTAGGAAGTGAGTTGCAGTGTGAGTTGCACTTGCCTCTGTACCAAATTATAATCTAATTGTGAATGAAAAATCTGTCTAGCTAGTACATTTTTTTAGCTTTTGTGCAAACTTAAGCTGATGTGTATTCAAAATCTTTCTAGCAAGTAGGTTGCACTGGCTTTTTTATAAAATTAGAAACTAGTTATAAATTTATCTAGAAAGTGAGTTGTACTGGCTTTACACCAAATAAAAATCTGATTGATGATTACAAATTTACCTAGCTAGTAAGTTGTACTAGCTTTTCTGCAGAATTTGAAGCTGATGTTGAATTAAAAATGTATTAAGGAAGTAAGTTGCAATGGCTTTGGCATAGAATTACAAAAATGGTGGTGAATTAAACATACTTCTAGGAAGTGAGTTGTATTGGCTTTTGCATAAAATGCAAGGCTAATAATAGTGAATTGAAATTTTACCTAGCTTGTAAGCTGTACTGGATCTTATGCAAAACCAAAAGCTAATAATGCATTAAAAATCTATCTAGAAAGTAAGTTGCACTAGCATATATGCAAAATTGAAAGCTAATAATTAATTCCAAATATCAAAATATTGTTAGGAAGTAAGTTGCAATAGCTGTTGTGTAAAATTTGAAATCTCATGGTTAACTAAAAATATATTTAGGAAGTAAGTTACATTGACTCTTGTTTAAAATACAATGCTGGTTGTGAACTAAAAATCTATCTAGCTTGTAAGTTGTACTGCCTTTTGTGCAAAATTAAAAGCTGATAGTTTATTACAAATCTATTTAGCAAGTAAGCTGCACTAGCATTTGTGCAAAATTGAAGGCTAATTAATTAAAAATATGTTTAGGAAGTGAAGTGTAATATCTTTTATGCAAAATTGAAAGCTAATTATAAATTGAAAATATATATAGCATGTAAGTTGCACTGGCTTCTGTACAGAATTAAGAGCTGATTGTGTATTGAAAATTTATTTAGAAAGTGAATTGTACTAGCTTTTGTGCCAAATTAAAAGCTGATGATATATTTGAAATCTATTCAGAAAGTGAGTTGCACTGGCTTTTAGACAAATTTAAAATCTAATGATAAATTGAATATGTTTCCAGAAAGTAAGTTGCACTGGCTGTTATGCACCATAGAAATCTAATGATAAACTGGAAATATGTTTAGAAAGTAAACCACAGGGAGTTTTGTGGAAAATCAAAAGCTGATAATACACTGAAAACTCATCCAGAAAGTAAAGTGCTCTGAGCTTAATATACAGTGGAAGAATTACTTATGCACTAAAAATCTATTAGGAAGTAAGTTCAGTAGCCTTTGTGTGGAGATAAAGTTAACTGGTATACTATAAATGTATCTAGGAAGTGAGTGGCACTAGCTCTAATCCAGACTTAAAAGCTGCTTGTAAATTAAAAATGTGTCTAGAAAGTGAGTTGCACTAATTTTTGTTGAATAGTAAATTGAAAATGTATTTAGGAAGTGAGTTGCACTGGCTTTTGTGCAAAATTCAAAAGTTGATCATATATCTAGCTTGTGAGTTAGACTGCTCTGTATGCAGCACTAACAAGTTGACTATTAATGTGACAATATGTTTAGAAAGTGAGTTGCACTGGCCTTTGTCCAAAAATAAAGAGCTGACTAATAGCTTAGAAACATGTAGGATATAATTTTTTTTTCTTTTTTATTCAACACATTTAAAGGTCTATCCAGAATGTAAGCTTTAATTTACCTTCTATTTTAATTCCTCTCAATATTTCTTGTAAAGTACACTCTTGAAATTACTGAATTTCTGCAAAGAAAATTTGATGTTAGTAATTTTGTTTTAGCTTATTGAACCTCTGCTATAAGCCATCTTTTTTACTATAGTCACCATCTTTATCTGTGCTTGCTGGTAAGACATTGTTCTTTCTTTTTGTTATTTATGTCTTTTTAATTTGCTTTTTTCTCCTTTTTTTTCTGGGTTACTTCAGTTCTGCTTATTTGTTCAGCACATTCATTTTGGTGTCAATCTGAGTCCAATTCTTTCTTTGATTCCTTTACAATTGCTTTTACCACTTATATGCAAAGTGGTGTTCATCTGACAATTAGCAATGATATTCTGGCCTTGGGAATGCCCTTGGATAATGGAAGTTTTCGATCTGATTTTGCAAAACTTGTAATTGAGCACCAAATTGGTATGTAACAATTGTTTGATTTCATCTTAGATACTTCAATATCAGTATTTATTTCTCTTTGCAGAACATCATATATAACTTACAACCACAATTTATAATGCCACTTTATTTTCTTTTTTCTCCTAGTGCAACTTAATATTCGATTTATGAGCAGCCAACGTTGCGTTGTGTTCTTTCAAGGAATCAAATATGACCAGTACTAGGAATGAAAATATAGAAGTGTAGCAATTCACTCTGTTTCCGTTGTAAAGATTGAAATCTACCATTTGCTCAGCAATGTGCTTTTGAATATGGCTAGGTCTATGCAAATCCCAACTGATGTAGGGCTTTCTGCACATGCGATTGTGGGCATTCTATCAGGATACGGTTGGATCGTTGGAGTTAATGGATCAGGGATACTTGTGTTTGCGGAGGTATTTGTGTTTACAGCTGTTTGACGAGGGGCTGAGCAGCTCCTATTGTACATGTGCTGATGGGGGCAGAGGCTCCTAGTAGTCATGAAGACGCGTCGGATAAAGACTCAAAACCTCAAGCGAACGATGGTAAGGAAAGGCACGCGAATTTAAAAACTTTCCCACACATAATACTTATTGGCTCCCATGAGATGAAAAACCTCGATCTATCCTCGGTCTCAGGAAACACGTTGGTATTATGCTTGCCTCAACAGGTCGCCACATTTGGCCACATATGCTAGCCGCCTTTTTATCGACGTGCCTCAGAAACTGTCTTGGGTGGCTTCGACCGGACAGACATACACCGAGCTCGTCTCCGGCGATAGCAATGCTAACCATGAGACGTTTGAATCAAACTTTAAATCTGCAAGCAGAACTTTATTTTGACTTCGGTGCTCCGCCGTTTCCTGAAGAATGGACCTTTTTTCCCTCAAATTAGCCATTGATAAGATGGTCCGTCCATACCAGCCCTTACCAGCTAGGAGTCGGATCATGCAAGTCAATAATGGAACCGCGGCACTGTCGATTCGCGCAATTTAAAAGAAACCTGCGATCTGTAAATGACTCTCATTTCTACTCTCGTTCGCTCCGCATAGTATCCCATGGCTCTTGGTTACGAGAACATCTTCTCCGAACTCCCCTCTCTGTCTACCTGGTCTCCTCAGAATGAATCCGTAAGTCAACTAACTATCTATCCATACCTAATGTTAGTCGCTAGTTCTCGGCTCACGAACGTCCGTGGAAAGATTGTGTTGGAGCCTTATGCATACATCTTGTCTATGAAAGGTAAAGGGATTCGTGGCAAGCTCATCGAGGCATTCAACTTCTGGCTTGATGTCCCGGCGCCCAAACTCGCAATCATAAACCATCTCGTTAACATGTTGCATAACGCGAGCCTGCTGCAAGTCCCTTTCTTGCTTCCCGTGCATCTTTTGATCCTCATCATCCACTTGTTCAGGGTCGACGACATCGAAGACGATTCTCAGCTACGTCGTGGTCAGCCCGGTAAGGCACTTCACTCCACGAGTCTAGTAATCAGATAGCTGCTCATTCGGATTTGCACTAGTCGCACACAAGATCTACGGTATTCCCCAAACAATCAACACGGCTAATTACGTCTTCTTCCTTGCTTACCGAGAACTCTTCGCTCTTCGCACTTCTGAAGCCGAATGCGACGGCCGGGGACAAAACCTCGATGCTATTGTCACCGGTGCGTATTCCCAACCCTCCTGATCTCCCGTCTCCCTCCGGGCGACATGCGCGTGGATTTTGACTGTTTATCTCCCCCGCATCTAGAGGAACTATTGTCTCTCCATCGCGGGCAGGGTCTTGAGCTCTACTGGCGCGAGTCACTTCAATGCCCGACTGAAGAAGAGTATATTTCCATGGTTAACAATAGTAAGCCAGCCTCCTCTCGTCTCCTCATTCGATACTCAACGTCCACATCTCTGTTCTTATTTGGTATCCGCAAATGAAGAGACAGGCGGCCTCCTTCGAATTGGAATCAAACTCATGATGGCATGTTCCTCGAGGAACACCGACGTGTATGTTTTTTCCTTACTCTATTATGACAAGCGAATAAATTGATCACTCCGCCACCATTTTGGTTTTGATAGGGATTATATACCGCTCGTTAACCTCATCGGGATCTATTACCAGATCCGAGATGACTTGATGAACTTGTGCGGGACTGAGGTATGTCCCAATTAATACGACACTAACATCCCCTATTTCATTTCTTCATCCCTGATTTCAGAGAAACTGACAATAAATCCTTTCGTAGTACACGCAGAATAAGGGGTTTGCTGAAGATCTCACGGAGGGCAAGTTTTCCTTCCCCATTATACATAGCATCCGTGCGGACCCGACCAACCATCAAGTCCTCAGTGGGTCTTCCATTCACTCTCGCTGTGTGCATGCCGTTTACGTATTTATGTTTGCAGATGTGCTTCGGCAGCGCTCGGAGACAGAGGACGTGAAGAAGCACGCCATCGATTATATGCGCACAAAGACGAAGTCTTTCAAATATACGATTGATGTACTGGATAAGATCGAGATACAATTGAGGCAAGAGGTACAAAGGCTTGGGGGAAATCCCATGTTGAACGGCATTATGGAACTCATAGGCATTACGAGAACCTAAACATTTCAATCAGGTCAACATTGAAGTGAAATGTAATTTTTCAAAACCACAATTATGTATTACAGAACGTAACGTAATTGATAAAGTTACAACGTAAATGTCGTGCTAAAATGAACAAAGCTAAAGAAAGGAGGGAACCATTACTCTCTGAATTGAACCTAATAATCCTCCTGTCCGGGAGCCTGACCATACTCCTCCAGTACCTGCTTCGCATGTTCCTTCTTCTCCTCAGAAGCATTCGCATCTATCGGCCAATGAGTTAATGAGAGATTTGACTTATACAATATGCACGTACTCTTCAAAGTCGTTTTGAAACCGCCAAGTTGTTGCTGATTATACCTCTGAGTATCTTCTTCGAGCTCCTTAAGATTTTCCTCTCCATATCCCTCGTCATATCCGCCGACATCTGCATCAGTCTTGTGTGCTTCAAACGGAAAGAAGATGAGAAGATCATATTACGGATGGGGAAAAAGCGACGAACCTTTACCGGCGGGCTCATCAACTAAAATGGAAGTTATCACATTAAGCATTTGGATCGTGGTAGATGAAGTGTACATGGGGATATAATGCGCGTACCTGAAGTGCCCATTTGATGGAGACGCTCGTTAGCGCTGGCTTTAGCCTCGTCAGAGACTCTGGGATTGTGTACGGTTGCCTTCAAACCGGCTGCAACGCGAAGAGTATCTTTGTTTTCTAGTCACGATGAATTAGCAGTGGGATGAACTAATGCATGAGATAGACATACGGCTGGCCATGATTATACAGAACCTTGTATTCTGTTATTGATGATATGAGCTGTTGTTGAGACTAAGCGAAACAACCTTGGCTAATTTATATCCTAGTACATCCGACAAACGAACCAAAGCGTCATCTCTATGTCATCTGGCGATCAGCAACGGTCGGCGTCAGAATCACGCACGCGGATTACGCATATGTTTCTAATGTGACCCACCTTGATAGGTGGCGCTCCACAGCTTTTCTTATTAGGGGTGTTCATTACCTATTGACGCTCGTAATTCGGCTTATGTCGTGTATGACCTCCGAATTAGGAGGGGGTGGCCACAAATTACTAGTCACTTGTCCCGGTTTTTGCCGAGATTAAGGTTTGACCAAATCTAATCTAATCTCCGCAGCTTTTTTCATCTCTGCACTTGTTACAAGCACGACTCAACCTCAAGCACTCGGACCTCGGTCTTTCTCGTCTTCCTTTATCAGTGGACCCTCTCCTTTTGTTCTTCTTCACAAGGTGTTTTTACATTGATCTCGGGTTACAAGTACAGAGGGATACAGAGAGAAAAACTCGGAACATAGTGAAAGACCCGTCTACAACTCTTCCTGCAGCTTCCCCAGCTGCGCCGTCATGACAAACGAGATGGGCAGAAATCCTTGGAGAGGACACGAAGGAGGAATAGCTTTTGCCTATCTGTTGGGTACACGATAGGCGGCTGCGGAGGCACAGGAATCAATGCCTCGTATATCTCGTCCTCCGTTATTTCTGATGCAGAATCTCTCGATGGACTCTCTGATTCTCTCTGGCTGTTTGGGATCCAAAGCTGCCTGAACTTCTTGTCTTTAAGAGGACCTGACTCGAGAGATAGAAGCGAAATCATGTCGTTTACCAACTTTATTTGGGGCTTAGGGCCTGTACGATACAGGATGTCGCAATGTTGTGTATCTTGCTGCTGGAGAATAGCCGGCTCAAAAGCGTGGCAGCTCTCCTTCAGAGGGGGCGTCGTCTCTTTGCTGAAGAACATACAAGGCAAGGTCTCGTCGTCGGAAAAACCGGTGTCGTCATTGTCTGAAGAAGGCTCTTCCTGGACTGTACCTTTGACTGCAGGCACGATCGCCTCAAGGGCTAGGACTTCGAAGTTGGCGAGTGCAGCAGCGGTAGGCAGCTTCGGAATAGGTGCGAAGATCTTTCTGTCAAGTGCGTCGATGCTCCGCATATTCTTTTCCTCACAGTTGAGGTCGTACGAGAACGGATTAAAGGGGTCATCCTCGCCAATTACATGGTGTATAACTTCCCGAGCAGGGGGAGGTGCCTTTGACAGGAATACGGGCGAACCCTGATGAAAACGAGGCAACAAATCGCACAATAAGTCAGGGGATTCGGCCACCGCGACGTATCCATTCCGATTCGCGAGTTCGGACGGCTCAGAGGCCACAGATAACGAGGGGGAACTCGATTCCTCGCTAAGGTAATCACCACAAGTGTCATACTTGAAAGGAGCAGGTGGATAGGTGGGGGGCCAAGGAAGCAACGCTTCAGGCTCGAGGAAGGGGTGCGTGAGTCGGTATCGGGCCCCTTCATCATATTTGTGGTCGATAATGGTGGTACTCTCCCTCAGCTCGGCCAGGTCGTTAATGAGCTGCTGGCTCAGCGTCCTCGGTGGACAGTCCTTGGAAAGCATTGAGTGGTCATTAGTCAGCTCTAAATCACTTTGGTGACGGTTAAACTGCGTTAATCGATCAAAGTAAGTAGGCGGAATCCAAAAGTGAGAATTTGCTAACCGAGGCTCCTCCAGTCATCATTGTCGTCTCCTCGAACGTTTGACCTTGACAAATTCGTCTTATTTCATTCAGCATTGCGTCGGTGGATTTCTTGGTATCTTTCGTTCGTTGAGTGTGGTATATGTCGTGTATAAGAAGCGCGCTCGTCAATTTCAAGGTTAAGCTCAGCAAATTCCAGTTAGTAATAGCCGCGAGACACTGCGTTCAGATAGAGGGTATGTTCGGAATAGCAATGTGTGTGGGTGGCTCAGAATAGTAATGGACGTGGGGTATCGCGTATTAATGGACGCCTTTTTGCCAAGCCTTTTAAACACCTATCAACGCGTCAAAGCGCGACCCATTCGTTTCACGTGACCGTGTTTGTCAAAGCTGTCATCCTCAGGCAACCCTTGTGCCTCGTTCCGCGATAACAATGGGCCCTCAACGGACCCTTTAGGAATTTCTGTGAGCACGCTGTACTTTGGAGCAGGCCAAGCCAGTCTCTGTGTGGTGCTCGGTGTTGGGCTTCGACCCTCGACCACACCACATCACACTACTCGATATCACACTAAAATTGTGCCTAGCCTGGCCACCGACTGACATATTTGCCAATGATCATTACTTCATGGACGCATATATAAAGAACTAGAATACGAATAGCACCCTCAGTCGTTTATACGGGACTGAGGACCTTTGCTCATATCGATCTACTTAGGTCATACTATAACCGGTCTGAGCTATAACACTCAGTCACTAGTCAGGTGAAGGAGGCAATTCAATGATATATCCGTATCTTCTAAACACTGGCGTATGGCATGGGAACTTAAATAGATTTCTTGCTTATGATGCGTTCTTTACGCAGGAGTGCTAGGTGTGTATCATATACGATACTCGGGTCTCTAAGAGATGGTTATTTGTGAACTCGATCATACATCAAGGGAGACGGAGTATCAAGCTCGTTTGAATGATTGAAAATGCCCTACCGAACATCGTGCGACGTTCGGACAATCTTTAGATTACTGATCCCAATCACGTTTCGATCTCGAGAACAGCATGACAGCTTATATGCCCCACCTTCCTCTCTGGGTTTGCATTTTCATTGATTCGTGTTGTATCCTTTACCACCTTGTATTGATGAGTTATTCCTGCTGTTCTTTGGATGTCTATTCCCCTTCTAAGTTTGGGTTGCTACGTGAAAATACCAACAGCGGTAGAATAGTACAAGGTCTACATTTTTCATTTTGTTAAGAGAGGGTTGAACTATCTTTCACAAAAAATCTGCCCCATGAGGCTTGCCTACTTCTACATTGGTGGTGTGCTGCTCTGTAATAGTTGTCATTGGGAGATTTATCTCAGTTGGACGCTATCATAGAGCAAAGATGAGACAATGACTCCGTACAAATCTACTCCACGCACCGTTGACTGTAAGCCCATGTTCAGGTTCGAATTGAACTTCAGTTCATTTGTATCGTTTATACTGCGCAGATTTGCTCGAGCGTTGAGTCTATATTGCAGAGATAAGATTGATGATAACCGATCATGTAAGGAAAGTACATACGATGCCATGAGAGAGTTGGAAGATACTTCTCAGTTCGTCAGGTCTCTGAAGTAGGTCATTGAATTATAGACAGCCTACGTCGAGGACGTACTAAGAAGATTGCTACCCAAGCATAGTTCTCTTCCACCACAAACTGTAGAAGAGCAATGATTTCCAGTACAAGTGGGAGCTTGTGACACGATTCCTCACCAAGATCAGCTGAATCGTCAGCGCAATGCTGAATCATTGCACTGACCATCAGCCAGGATGTTCCACGCCACTTAAGAATACTCTCATGCTCACGTTGTTATCAATCCTGTTTCTTCAAGAGGTTGAAATGACAAGGTAAGTCCTCTTATATCCTCAACGCACGTTTTTCCACTCACGAATTATCCATGCGATCAGTTTATCAACCATTACCTTTGTCCTGAGTATGTTATCCTCACTGCTGCAGGTACGCCGAAACACGGTGATATACGCACCTTCCGCTTATGTCACGATGAGGCCACAAGTAGTAACACAACGATCCCGCGATCAGCACTTCGGTGGCTTCAGAGATTGCCAGTGTTGTGACGAAGATCCACTGCCATTTGTCCTTGATAACAAGAAGATTCGATGTACCATGGGAAACAGCTCCAAGAACCATGCCACCGATATAGCCTAGTAGGCATAAGAACCACAAGAAACATGGGAAGAGCCACTTGGAAGATAATACGCGGATGCGATAAACAAAATATGCCTGAGGGGATAGAAGTCAAGGTTTGAGATTTCGAATCGTGGACAATTGTTACTTGAACCACGGGGCAAATTAACCCAGTCAGGAAGACGGATATATCCTGCGACGTTGGAAGCGCAATGAGTGCATCAGAGTTTCCATAATTTATGACTGAGTCCTGTGTACCAAAGTCAGAAAGAAACTGCTTATCAGTGTTTCAACTCACGTTGTAAATCATATTGGTGATCACGATTGCATGAACAAGTTCTAAGATCCTGTTCAAAGAAACATAAGTGTCCAAGCTTAAATTGGCCTATTGAGCTGACCATATTGCGCCGACCTGTCCAATGTGTCCCTTAGATTTCAATCCTATGGAGCGGCACGGGGACACGGGGAAACTTACAAAGACTTTCAAGAATGATCTGTCGTTGTGAAACTTTCTGCCGTATGGCTAAAACCTCAATTACGTTACCAAGGAATGATCGAAGCTTACCTATAGTATATGAAGGTTTGGACAGTCACCACTCCAAAAAAGAAGATGGAGAACATGAGTCCGATCTCGAGGACACCAAGTGTCGCGGTGACATCTACAGTTCTGGGTTTGAGGAGTTTGTCCATTGCGCACCACGAAGTTTTATGGAAGACGTTAGAAGGTCAAACACTCAGCCAGAGTGCAGAATATGCGAGTGATTTAATATGACCCCATGCTTTAATTTTGTCACGAATATCAGTGATCACACTTCAAGAGGTTGATACTCCTGACTATGATTATCAACTTGTTCCAACTCCTCTTCGGGTACAACTCGCTACAATCTCTGAATCGCTTGTGCTTTTTGTCAAGACCTTAATACAAAAGTTCTCAAAGTTGCACCACTCGCCTGCTAACCTAATCCTAAACCTTTGAGAACCTCTACGTTCTCAAAAGCTCCAACTCTCTTTGTCTGCTAACGCCCATCGTTAAGTTAGACATAAATAGAGCCTGGACTCAACCAACAACAGTTTCATGGTTCCGCCCACGCTAAATCCGCGGCTTTCGCTGTGCGTCTTCGCCATAGCTGATGGCTCATTCGTAGTCAAAAAATGCAAACTACAAATGATGGTACGAGGAGGATGGAGAACCTTGGTCAGTCAAAACACCAGCGACCTGGACTTCAGACCACAAGGACCGTAAGGAGGGCAGCTGAGAAATATATTTTGCGTCAGGTTTCCCACGATGGACTCGGACCATAATTATCAGATTAATCGTGGGATACTTCCTGGACGAGATTTAAACGTTGCTTCCCGCTATACTTTTGTACTAAGTATCACGCTTTATTCGGACTCGAATCAATTGACGACGACAACCGGCCATACACGAATCGAGTCTCTTGACGTCAAAGATAATGGGTACGGGGCGTCCACGACTGCAATAGAATGTACTAATCAATAACCGGACAAGCATTGCAGGGGACCATAAAACTAAGCAAAACGAAGTCACAGGGGTCTAACGTTATGAAACCTACTGTAGCATTATCTAAATTTATGATATGCCCATCAATTCCATTGTGATGTAGCGTAGCCTGCAATACTGAAAGTACCAAATGTGTTAATACCCATGTACATTGGGGTGAATAAGTAGGAAATATATTAAATTATCCAGAATGAATGATATATATGATTGACTTCCCTATGTAGCAGCAAGTTATACGCAGCGGCTGCAGACAGACACGAAGTATGTCTAGAGTTGTCGTACTAGAGTTGTCGTACTTCAGAATAATGTGTTATAATTGGTATAATACAGGAGATACACACCTAGAGTTATAATTGGTATAATACAGGAGATACACACCTAGAGTTGTCGTACTTCAGACTATAGCAACACTAGGAGACGGAAAAATTAATAGTAAGGTCACGTGCGCTGGGGTAAGCCCTCATACTAAGTGCTCAACACCCTACACTTGACTCGGTGCCACAGCAACAGCTGCAAGCAATCCATAAAATACGAGCTGCAATGCATGCTTTCAGCACACATTTTGCATCCTCTTGGGGGCTTTGCTCGCAAATCTCTCCACAATTCAATGTTTAGATCCAGCCTCGACCTCCCCTTTATTTTATCAACTCAAAGCTTGAATCCAGGCCCAACCTCAAGACGGAGTATCAAGTTCGTTCGAATGGTTGAAAATGCACCTACCTAACATCGTGCGACGTTCGAGCAATCTTTAAATTACAGACTTTTGATCACAACCATGTTTCGATCTCGAGGGACAGCATGACAGCTTATAAGCCCTACCTTCCTGTCTTGGTTTGCATTTTCCATGTTTTATGCTGTATCCTTTACAAGCTTGTATTTATGAGTTATTCCTGCCATCCTTTGGATATCTGTCCCCCTTCCAAATTTGGGTTTGCATCAAGTATGCTGCGTGAAAATACCAACACCGGTAGAATGGTACGAGGTCTACATTTCAAGTTTCATTTTGTTAAGAGAGGGTCGAACTATCTTGACATAAAATCTGCCCCATGAGGCTTGCCTACTTCTACATCGGTGGTGTGCTGCTCTGTAATGGCTGTCGTCGCGATATTCATCTCAATTGGGCGCTATGACAGAGGAGATATAAGACAATGCCTCCGTACCAATGTACTCCACGCACCGTTGACTGTAAGCCCATGTTCATGTTTGAATTGAACCGAAGTCCACTCGTCTCGTTCGTACTGCGCAGGTTTACTCTAGCGTTGAGTCTAATGTTGCAACGATAAGATTTATAATAACCGATCATACACGGAAAGTACATACGATGCCATGAGAGAGTTGGAAGATACTTCTCAGTTCGTCAGTTCTCTGAAGCAGGTCATTGAATTATAGACAGCCTACGTCGAGGACTCACTACGTAGACTGCTATCCACGCATAGTTTTCTTCCATCACAAACTGTAGATGAGGATGATTTCCAGTAAAAGTGGAAGCTTGTGACACAATTCCTCACCAAGATTAGCTGAATCGTCATTGCGATTCTGAACCATTTCATTGACCATCAGCCAGGATGTTGTATGCCACTTGAGAATACACTCATGCTCACGTTGTTACCAATCCTGTTTCTTCAAGAGGTTGAAATGACAAGGTAAGTCCTCTCATATCTTTACCGCACGTTTTTCACTTACGAATGGTCCATGCGATGAGTTTATCAACCATTACCCTTGTCCTGAATATGTTACCTCAGTGTTGCAGGGACGCTGACACAGGGTTATACACGGACCTTTTGCTTATGTCACGGTGAGGCCACAAGTAGTAACACAACGATGTGGTGATCAGAATGTCGGTGACTTCGGAAATTGTGAATAATGTGACGAACATCCACTGCCATTTGTCCTTGACAGCAAGAAGATTCGAATCATTGGAAACAGCTCCAAGAGCTATGTTACTGATGGAGACTAGTAGACATAAAAACCACAAGGCACATGGGAAGAGCCACTTGGAAGATAATACGCGGATGCGATGGACAAAGAATGCCTGTTGGGATCAAAGTAAATGCTTGAGGTTTTTAATTGTGGGCAATTGTCACTTGGACCGCGGGACAAATAATCCCAGTAAGGAAGACGGATATATCCCCTGACGTTGGAAGCACAATGAGTTTTTCAGCATTTCCATAATTTATGACTGAGCTCTGTTGTACGAAAGTCAGAAAGAAAATGATTATCAGTATTTCAACTCACGTTGTAAATCATATTGGTGATCACGATTGCATGAACGAGCTCTGTGATCCTGTCCAAGGAAACATAAGTGTCCAAGCTTAATTTGGCCGATTGAGCTGACCATATTGCGCCGACCTGTAAGTTGTATACCTCAGAGTTCAATCCTATGGGGAGGCACGGAGCAACTTACAAAGGCTTTCAAGAATGATCTGTCGTTGTGAAACTTTCTGCCATATAGCTGAATCATCAATTACATCGCCAAGAACTGTTCGAAGCTTACCTATAGTATATGAAGGTTTGGACAGTCACCACTCCAAAGAGGAAGATGGAGAACATGACTCCGATTTCAAGGACACCAAGTGTCGGGGTGACATCTACAGTTCTGGGTTTGAGGGGTTTATACATCGGGCACCACGAAGCGTTGCAGAAAGATGGCAGAAGGACAAATACTCAGCCAGAGTGCAGAATATCCGAGTAATTTAATGACCCCATGCTTTGATTTTGTTGTGAATATCAGTGATCACACTCCAAGAGGTTGATACTCCTGACATTGTATGATTATCAACTTGTTCCAACTCCTCTTCGGGTACAACTCGCTACAATCTCATGCTTTTCGTCCAGACCTTAGGACATAAAATAAAGTTCTCAAAGTTGCGCCACTCGCCTGCTAACCTAATCCTCAAGCTTTGAGAACCTCTACGTTCTGCAAAAGCTCCAACTTTTTTTATCTGCTAACGTCCATCGTCAATCAGACAGAAATAGAACCTGGACTCAATCAACAACAGTTTCATGGGCCCGCCCACACTATTTCCGCGGCTTTCGTTGTGCGTCTTCACCATAGTTGATGGTTCATTCGTAGTCAAAAAATGCAAACTACAAATGATGGTACGAGGAGGATGGAAAACCTTGGTCAGTCAAAACACCAGCCACCTGGCCTCAGACCACAACGATTGTAAGGAGGGCAGCTGAGAATATATTTTACGTCAGGTTTCCCACGATGGACTCCGACCATAATTATCAGATCGATCGTGGGATACTTCCTGGACGAGATTTAAACGTTGCTTCCCGCTATACTTTTGTACTAAGTATCACGCTTTATTCGGACTCGAATCAATTGACGACGACAACCGGCCATACACGAATCGAGTCTCTTGACGTCAAAGATAATGGGTACGGGGCGTCCACGACTGCAATAGAATGTACTAATCAATAACCGGACAAGCATTGCAGGGGACCATAAAACTAAACAAGGCGAAGTCACAGGGGTCTAACGTTATGAAACCTACTATAGCATTATCTAATTTATGATATGCCCATCATCCCATTGTGATGTAGCGTCGCCTGCAATACTGAAAGTACCCAACGTGTTAATACCCATGTACATTGGGTAGGAAATATATTAAAATTATCCAGAATGAATGATATATTATGATCGACTCCCATACACTTGAATCGTTGCCACAGCAACAGCTGCAAGCAATCCATAAAACACGAGCTGCAATGCATGCTTTCAGCACACATCTTGCATCCTCTTGGGGGCTTTGCTCCAAATCTCTCCACAACTCAACGTTTAGATCCAGCCTCAACCTCATATTTATTTTATCAACTCAAAGCTTAAATCCAGACCCAACCTCAAGACGGAGTATCAATTTCGTTTGAATGATTGAAAATGCACCTACCTCGTGCGACGTTCGAGCAATCTTTAAATTACAGACTTTTGATAACAATCATGTTTCGATCTCGAGGGACAGCATGACAGCTTATAAGCCCTACCTTCCTGTCTTGGTTTGCATTTTCCATGTTTTATGCTGTATCCTTTACAAGCTTGTATTTATGAGTTATTCCTGCCATCCTTTGGATATCTGTCCCCCTTCCAAATTTGGGTTTGCATTAAGTATGCTGCGTGAAAATACCCACACCGGTAGAATGGGACAAGGTCTACATTTCGAGTTTCATTTTGTTAAGAGAGGGTTGAACTATCCTGATATAAAATCCGCCCCATGAGGCTTGCCTACTTCTACATCGGTGTTGTGCTGCTCTGTAATAGTTGTCATCGCGATATTTATCCCAGTTGGACGCTGTTATAGAGCAAAGATGAGACGAACCCTCCGTACAAATGTGCTCCACGCACCGCTGACTGCAAGCCCATGTTCAGGTTTGAATTGAACTTCAGTCCACTTGTCTCGTTTGTACTGCGCAGATTTGCTCGAGCGTTGAGTCTAGTATTTCAGCGATAAGTCTGATGACAACCAATAATGTAGGGAAAGTGCATACGATGCCATGAGAGAGTTGGAAGATACTGCTCAGTTCGTTAGGCCTCTGAAGCAGGTCACTAAATAGAGACAGCCTACGTCGAGGAATTACCAAGAAGACTGCTATCCAAGCATAGTTTTCCTCTACCATAAACTGTAGAAGAGTAATGATTACCAGGAGAGGTGAGAAGCTTATGGCACGATTCCTCACCAAGATCATCTGAATTGTCGTCGCAACGCTGATGCGTTACATTGACCATGCTGTATGCCACATAATAACCCCCTCATGCCCACCTTGTTATCAATCCTGTTTCTACAAGAGGTGAAATGAGAAGTCAGGTCCTCTTGTATCTCTAGAATTTTTTCCATTTACGAATGATCCATGCGATGAGTTTATCAACCATTACCCTTGTCCTGAGTATGTTATCTCAGTGCTGCAGGACCGCCTACACAGGGTTACACGCACCTTTTGCTTATGTCACGGTGAGGCCACAAGTAGTAACACAACGATACCGCGATCAGCACGTCGATAGTTTCAGATATTGCAAGTGTTGTGACGAACATCCACTGCCATTTGTCCTTAACCGCAAGAAGATTCAATGTATCATGGGCCACAGCTCCAAGAGCTATGTTACCGATGGAGCGCAGCAGGCATAAAAACCATAAGGCACATGGGAAGAGCCACTTGGAAGATAATACGCGGATGCGATGAACAAAGAATGCCTGTGGGGATAAAAGTAAGTGCTTGAGGTTTTGAATCGTAGGCAATTGTCACTTGGACCGCGGGACAAATAAGTCCAGTCAGGAAAACGCATACGTCCCCCGACGTTGGAAACGCAAGGAGTACATCTGAATCTCCGTAATTTGTGACTGAGTACTGTTGTACCAAAGTCAGAAAGAAAATGATTATCGGTGCGTCAACTCACGTTGTACAT
Source organism: Termitomyces sp. T70a (assembly GCA_017657195.1). NCBI lineage: Eukaryota > Fungi > Basidiomycota > Agaricomycetes > Agaricales > Lyophyllaceae > Termitomyces > Termitomyces sp. T70a. The sequence goes on along the minus strand of JAGGAT010000183.1, from coordinate 27,696 downwards.
CATATGGGTAATCACGATTGCATGAACGAATTCTGCGATCCTGTCCAATGAAATTTAAGTGTCTAAGCTTGAATTGCCCATTGTATTGACCATATTGCGCCGACCTGTCAGTTGTGTCCCTCAGATTTCAATCCTATGGAGGCACTGGGAAACTTACAAAGGCTTTCAGTAATGATCTGTCTGGACTCAACCAGCAACAGTTTCATGGTTCCGCCCACGCTATTTCCGCGGCTTTCGCTGTGCATGGCCGATGGCTGATTCCTATCATAAATATCATACAATGCAAGCTATAAATGATGATACGGGGAAGACGGAAAACCTTAGTCAGTCAAAACACCAGCCACCTTCAGACCATAATGCATAAAGGACCGTAAATAGGGCAAACTGAGAATATATTTTGCGTCAGGTTTCCCACGATGGGCTCGGACCATAATTATCAAATTGATCGTGGGATATTTCCTGGATGTTCACGCTGTACTCCTGCACTACAGTATCACGCTTGACTCGAATCAGTCAACAACAAAGTGTTAGCAATCAATGGTACGAGCATCGCTCACATCAGCGTCATCACCCCTTATCACACCTCCTATCTTTCACCTTATTGTCCTCATATACAACCCTGCACCTCTTTTGTTCCACATTACGCGTACATACTTATACAGACATTCCGGATATCATACCCTCAGACAATTATACATTGTGCTGAGGGTGAGTCCGTCATCATCGTAGTTTGCGTTCATGGAATACTCACATAACTACCTGTACAGAGATTACTTACGGACTGTCAGGTAGTTATGATAGACAATTATACATTGTGCTGAGGAGATTACTTATGGACTGTCAGTTCTAACAGGTTATGGGCCTTTGCTGTTGTACACTCTGAATTCAGTGACTACAACTATAGAACTTGACCTCATTCTGCTCTTCGTCGCCCTCGCACAATATTCCCTCACCTCTGGTTTTCTCAGGCTCGTATGCACCAATCACACACCATTTTTTTACGTGCTTGACATACCCTCGCACCCTTCTCCACTATCTAAAATACAGGATCTGCCCTTCCCCCAGCCATGACATCCATGGACATTACTTATCCATGTATTCGTTCGGCAAAATTGAATGCCTACTGGCCTGCATCAGAACTCCCATTTGACCGCACTACCGGGGAGTTCACAAAATGGTCGATGAAGTTGGAGATCTTCCTTCAACAGAGTGGCCTCGATGGCTACATCTTCGCATCTGAAAGGAACCCCGGGCGTCTAATCACCCAGCCCGATGCATCGGCTGAGCCCAATGCCTATGCCAACTGGCTGGCAAACAACGACCTGATCATTGGTGTCATTTGCACTGCAGTATCTGAGGCCGAACTAGAGGGCATGGAGACTGATGGTTCAGCAAAACAGTGCTACGGTGCACTGAAGGCACAAGCACACCACAAAGGTCCAGTTAAGCAGGTTGCCCTCATTCGTGAAGCCCTGTCGACATATGCTTCTGCCAGAGACCCCATCGACTCCACTGCCAGAAAAATCTGTGAACTTCTGGATAGGGCATTCTCCATCAGCACCATCGACAAGGATCTCCTCAAGTGTATAGCCCTCCTCAACTGCATCAACGATAAATTCTTCAAATCTATCCAGACTCAGGTCTTGCACGGCCTTGCTGACTCCACTAGCAGCGCCCCCTACACATCCTCCCACATCTGGAAGCTTTTCCAGACCATCAACAGTCTTGCCACACTCACCAGGTCTTCAGCTGATACTGTCTTTGCTGCGCGTGACTCCAAACCTCAGCCCTCCACCCACAATCATGCCGCTGGTTTCCCGTGTTGTAGCATCTGCTCTGGGCTAGGGCTGTCATGCCTAGGACACACCAAGGAATGGTGCATCAGACCAGGAGGAGGCATGGCCAGGAAGACTATAGAGGAATCAGTGACTGCACGGCATGCCACGCAAGGAGGAGACAACAAATCCAAGGAGTCAAAGTCCAACACAGCGTCCAATGATAGCGCTATACAGAATGGCATAGCCATCAAAGGTCTTGATAGTCAAGCATACATTGTCAATGTTATGCACCTCCAAAAGATCCAGCTCAAAGCAAAGCCCACCGACTTTGCAGGTGTGGCTACAACCACTAGCACAGCTGCGACTACCGCAACAACTGACAACTTTGAATACCATGGATTCATAGCAATTGATGGCACCGCTGATGTCACTGATGATGAGCCAAGGGCGAGCATCAACTGGGACACACACACCATCCCCACTATCCCAGGCTATGAAACTATCTTAGCAACCACTGCAGTCATCCCTGCCAACCCATCCTGCAAGACACGCCTTATCTCCGTGACTGAAAAACCATTCTACATGGATTCTGGAGCCACTGTGCATATTTTGCCCTGTGCTGCTGACTTTGTCTCTCTTTGTGCAATTCCCCCACATGCTGTAAAAGGAGTTGGAGGATCATCCATACAAGCCATTGGAATCAGTCAAATTCATCTGCAGGTCCAAAACCAGACAGAGATCTATCTAGAGAATGCTCTGTACATCCCAAACTCTACCATTCAACTCATTTCTATCTCTGCACTCACAATAGGCATGTGTGCCCTCATCATGTTCAGTTGCACTGGCGTCACAATTCTTGATGAAAAAAGTGGAACCCTACTTGCTGCTGGACCCCTCATCACGGCCCAATGCCTATATACACTTGACCTACAATCAGCACTCTCTGAGCACGCCATGACTGCCACACAGACCCCTGTTCACCTCGATACCTGGCACTGGCAATTAGGACACGCAAACTATCAAGTTGTCACCACCATGGCTTGACAAGGTTTACTTCCAGGTGCGCTGAATCCATCACTCCTTACACCACCAAAGTGTGACTTGTGCATTCTCGGTAAACAGACAAGAACACCAGTATGCAAGGTGCAGGAGGAAGGACATAGGGCCACCAAGAGGCTGCAGATAGTTTGGATAGACCTAGCTGGACCAATGAGTTTACAGTCACACACCGGAAACAAATATATCATGGATCTCATCGATGATTTCACAAATATGCTGTGGTCAATTCCTCTTAAGTTGAAAGCAGATGCACTGCCTGCTCTTCAAGCCTGGGCAAGAGCGAGGGAACACAAAACTGGACAAATAATTGGTACTTACCACATGGGACATGACAGTGAGTTGAAGAATCACCAGATGGAGGCCTGGATAGCCACAACTGGCACATGACGCAAATATGGCACCCCCTACACTTCAGAACACATGGGGCGTGTGGAACGCATGCACAGGACCCTTCTTGGCAAGGCCAGGATGATGCAACTTGCTGCAAAAGGCCCTGACTTGCTTTGGGACGAATTCTACCTGACAGTGGTGCATCTCCATGCTAAAATGCCCACCAAATCCCTCAACAGCAAAACACCATTCGAACTCTGGCACAACCACAAGCCCAACTACTCTTACATGCGGGAGATTAGCTGTAAGGTCTTTGTTCTCATTCTAAACCAACACAACCCAAAAATAAATGCTCGCAGCGTTGAATGTACTCTAATTGGTTATGCACAGAACTCTAAAGCTTATCGCTGCTATAACACTAAAACGAACAAGATATATGAGTCTTATCATGTACATTTCCATGAGCGACATAATGGGCATTCTATTGAGACCCATGGAGTTGATTCAAAGGTCATTGAGGGGCCTGAGCCCACATCAATTACAGAAGTTAATGACCTATCTGCTGAACAACCCTTCACAACCGAAGGGGATGATGTTACAGCACTACCACCCATCCCACTCATGGATCATGCCCCCAAAGAACCAAACAACTTACCCCCTCCAACACTCCCTCATCGCTCCAGCCACGTCCCAATTCCCACAGCTTGAGCTCATCCCAATAACCCTCCAGTAACAAGAGTTGAGCAGGCTGTCTTAGATTCCCATGCAGCTGGAGAACGTCAACATGCTGCCAGAGCTGAAAGGCTTCAAATCCATGATGTGGCGCATAATCCACAACAGATCATGTACCCTGTACCACAAGCTGACCCAGTGGAACCTGCCGACAATGCCAGTGCTCATGCCCTGACCTTGCCAATGTTGCATCTCTTGAGGACATCGAACGACTACTCGCCATCGCAGAGTTGCAACAAACCCAGGACCTGGACGGAAGCAATGTCGTTGCCATATGCTAAGGAATGGGAAGCTGGGTACTGCAATGAGCTTACCTCACTGAAGGAAATGGGGGTTTATAAGTTAATCCCCTGCTCCAAAGTTCCCGCTGGTCAGAAAGTCCAAAAAGGATGCCCAGTTTTCAAGGTCAAACGGGATGAGAATGGCACCGCAGTATGCTTTAAAGTTAGGCTAGTTTTTAAGGGCTATGAACAGATTTACAGTCGAGACTACACACGAACCACTTCACCCACAGCATGCATGGAATCATGGAGAGTACTTCTGCACCTCGCAGCCACGCAAGGCTGGGACACTACCCAAATCAACGTGAAGACAGCATTCTTGTATGGGCTTCTCCCTGAGGAGAAGATGCAATACATGGTCCAACCAGAAGGATTCGAGGAGGTTGGCAAGGAGGATTGGGTCTGGTGTTTACTTCATGGCCTCTACGGCATGAAGCAGGCCAGTTGCATTTGGAATAAGACACTAAATAACAACATGGTCTCATGGAGGTTCATCCGACTACCTTGCAAATCATGCGTGTATTACAGAAAAACCAACATGGGAGTTGTGATCATAGCAGTTCATGTTGATGACTTTCTTTCAATTGCAAGCAGCTGTGCTGAGAACAAACACTTCAAAGACCAACTTAGATCAGTCTGGGCAATATCCGACTTGGGAATTCCCAGGTTTGTTGTTGGAATCGCCATCGAGTGGGATCACAAGAATCACCTTGTCAAGCTCTCGCAGATGGCCCTCATCAACAAGATCATTTCCCAATTTGGACAATCCAACGCCACCCCACTTACGCTCCCCATGGAACCTGGACTCAAGCTTCGCCATTCCAACAGATTGTCTCTATCTCAAAGCAAATTAGAAGACATCCAGAAAACCCCCTGCTGCTCCCTCATTGGATGTCTGTTGTATGTCGCTATTTCAACACAGCTGGACATTGCATATGCCATCCAGCAGCTAACCCAGTTTGTTGATTCATACACTACCGTCCACTGGCGGGCAGCCACCCACCTTGTTCAATACCTTGAAGGAACAAGGGACCTCAGACTGGTCCTGGGAGGACTTGGGGATCTAGTCCACCTCACAGGTTTTACGGACTCAGATTGGGCAAACTGCCTCAACGCTCACCGCAGCATTGGAGGCTATGCCTGGAGCCTAGGATCCGGAGTTGTCTCTTGGGCCTCCCAAAAACAAAAATCTGTTGCTGCATCTTCCTGTGGCCAAATACATGGCCACCTTTGAGAGCGCTCAAGAATGCATATGGCTATGTGCCCCCCTCAAGGGCATAGGATACGACATAACTACTGAACCAACCCCCATCTTATGTGACAACAATGCCGCAAGCAACCTATTGGAGGATCCTATGCTCCATGCGCGAGTCAAGCATGTTGATATCAAGTACCACTTCCTGTGCAAACGTGTCCAGGCCAGCAAAATATGCATATGATATGTCAACACTAAGTACAACGTTGCCGACCTCTTTACCAAAGCACTTGCCGCCCTCCTCTTCATGCGTCTATGCGGCCTCCTTGGCCTTCAAATACTGAATCAAATACCAAATCAATGATTCCATGCAAGGAGGAGATATGTGCTGAAGTTCCTGCTGAGGAGGAGTGTTGGCAATCAATGGTACGAGCATTGCTCACATCAGCATCATCACCCCTTATCACATCTCTATACAACCCTAAACCTCTCTTGTTCTGCATTACATGTATATACTTATACAGACATTCCAGATATCATACCCTCAGACAATTATACATTGCGCTGAGGGTAAGTCCGTCATCATCGTAGTTTGCGTTCATGGAATACTCACATAACTACCTGTACAGAGATTACTTACGGACTGTCAGGTAGTTATGATAGACAATTATACATTGTGCTGAGGAGATTACTTATAGACTGTCAGTTCTAACACAAAGGACCATATGTGAATCAACTCTCTTGACATCAAAGATAATGAGTAGGGGCATCCACATGACTGCAGCATATCATACTAATCTATATGACTCGACAAGCCCAGCAGGACCACATACAACTAAACAAGATGAAGTCAAAGGGGTCAAACATTATGAATAAAGTATCCTTATGTATCTTACATTTTAAGAGGACTTGTGTTCTACTACAAACTTGTGAGAAACTAAACCAAAGTTTTAGCTGATGGGTATATGATAGAAAGTCCATTTCTTAGTGGACCGGGAAATGAATATTATAAGGTAATAATGGAATTCTTTTACTTATAAATATAAGGTGAGGTGAGTTAGGAAAAGTTTATAATAATGATAAAAATAGACTTAAGAGTTGTTTAACACCTTTAATTTAATATCCACAGCTTGCATTACTTAAAACTTTTTAGAAAAAAATAATAATTTTTTGAGCAGTAAAGGAATCGAACCTTTTACGGTTATTGACCAATTCTTTTACAGAGAATCACCATGATTCAAAGACTTTGGCATAATGGTTAATGCAGTCATGTAAAAAGATAAGCTCCTTCCAACTTAATTGTAACAGAGTCAGCAGTGCTGAGGACGGACTTGCATGACAGTCTCAGTGACATGATATGTCACAACTTTTCGTTTCATCTTATCTTCTTTCCTTTTTAGATACCTCTCTATTCGTGATAGCTGGGACTACGTGCAGCCGCCGGCTAGTCCCAGCAAAAAATAAGGTAGCGCAGGTTTTGGATCTCACACTCGATTATTGCATAATTACATGGTTAGACTAATTTGTGAGACATAAATCCTCTGGTTTCACCAGTCATCCACTTAGTCGTATATCTTCACCCACCCTCCCACCCTTGTAAACACCGGAACAGAGGCCCACACCTCCCAGCTCGACCGAACCGGCCCATGAGCTTCTCCTGGTGTACTGAGATCGAGGCGTTCGGAGTGAATAGGATTTTACAGTTCCGTGCTCCATGCTCAATCTCATGCCAAGCAACTCCTGAGCTTTCTAAGATCCCTAGCACTACCTTATCGACTAGATGTGGCTTACGATCAGTATTTGTTAATCTTTACTTCCAAACCTTAATTATTTTCCTATAGTCAAGTACACATGGACTGAGGAATATACTAACAGTGTATTCTATAGTTCTCAGAGGAAGATCTCAACACTATTAGGTACAGTGAAATATAGTCTCTTATTAACGGACTGAGGATTGTGTACTCACACTGATCTATTAGTGATTATACACTCGCTGGATTCTAACATCCTGCCAGCTTCCTCATTTCTCTGCTTGATCCTGCATTGCAATCTTCCTGAAAAACTCAATGACTCTAATTGGTTAATGTGGACCAAGGAAATGACGAATACCTTTCAGAATATTGTCAAGACTGGTATTGCTACTAGGAGGCTTTCTGTGGCTCAGCTCAGATAAGTTAGATAGAATGCTGGGTTACATTTATAGACACGTTTCAGATAAGTACTAGTATCTCAACAAGGAATGCAAACGGTGGTATAGCTGCTTGGACCGCTCTCAAAGCTCATTTGTCAGGAGATTTTCTTCCCTCCTTCTTTTCATTGTGGCCCTTCTCTTCCAGATTCCACCTCTCATCTGCCTTAACATTCTTGCTCAGTCCCATGAACCTGACCTTGCAAAGATTAAGGTTATGCTTACTAGTTCTACTGCTGCTTGTAGAGATATTCCTCAGTCACTCCAAGATAGTGTGAACAACTGATTATATTACCTGTAGAGATATGAAATAAGTATTCTACAGGTAAAATAAGTCATAGGTAACATGAAGTAAAATAAGCAGACTCACCCTCAGTCACTCCAAGATATTGTGAACGACTGAGGTATGATTTGCTTATCTAGATATATTTTAAGGTAGCAAAAGTGTATTGTCCGTCGTAGTAAGTAAATATGTGTACTCACCCTCAGTCCATGTATACTTGACTGAGGGTGTTCGTATCTACCTATGTCTGTATATATATTAGTCTGTGCAGGGGTATGGATTAAATTAATAGTCTGTTGGGCCACTTACAGTGACCTTGAACTTATGTCATCTAAAAAATGGATCAGTGTGAGTACACAATCCATAGTATAGTAGCTAGTATTTCTTACTTCTATTTACATCAAAGAGGCATGGAAAGGCACAAGAGAATGACACAAGATGACACAAGCTTTTACAAGCCCACATAGATGCACGGAATCGCCAACTATGAACAGCATATTAGTTACGACAACTGAAATTTTATCTCGGCTATTGCAACACTGCAGTACTGGTGTGTATACAATGAAGGGCGTTACGTGCAGACACTTCATATACTTTGACACTGTTTTCACACGAAATTCGCCCCATGAGGCTTGCATTCTTCTACGTCGATGTTGTGCTGCTCTGTGATAGTTGTCATGGCGAGATTTATCTCAGTTGGACGCTAGTATGAGCAAAGATAAGACAGTGTCTCCGTACAAATTTGCTCCACGCACCGTTGACGGTAAGCCCATGTTCAGGTTCGAATTGAACTTCAATTCATTTGTCTCATTTGTACTGCGCAGATTTGCTCGAGCGTTGAGTCTAATATTGCAGCGATGAGATTGATGATAACCAATAACTTACGGAAAGTACATACGATGCCATGAGAGAGTTGGAAGATACTTCTCAGTTCGTCAGGCCTCTGAGGCAGATTACTGAAATAGAGACAACCTACGTCGAGGAATGATCAAGAGGACTGCTGCCCAAGCAAGATTGTCTTCCACCAGAAACTGTCGAAGAGTAATTGATTGCCAGTATAAGTATAAATGGAAGATTGTGACACAATTCCTCACCAGGATCAGCTGGATCGTCATTGCAATGCTGAATCATTGCATTGAGCTGATATCAGCCAGGGATGTTATACGCCACTTAAGAACACTCATGCTTACCTTGTTACCAATCCTGTTTCTTAAATGACAAGTCAGGTCGTCTTATATCCTTGCCGTACGATTTTTACTCACGAATGGTCCATGAAATGAGTTTATCAACCATTACCCTTGCCCTGAATATGCTTTCTCAGTGTTGCAGGAACGCCGACACAAGGTTATACACGCACCTCTCGCTTATGTCACGGTGGGGCCACAGGTAGTAACACAACGATGCGGTGATCAGAACGTCGGTGACTTCGGAAAGTGTGAATGATGTGACGAACATCCACCGCCATTTCTCCTTGATGACAAGAAGATTCGGTGTCCCATGGGAAACAGATCCAAGAGCCAGGGTAGCGATGAAGCGGAGTAGGCATAAAAACCACAAGACACATGGGAAGAGCCACTTGGAAGATAATACGCGGATGCGATAAACAAAGTATGCCTGAGGGGATAGAAGTCAAGGTTTGAGGTTTCGAATCGTGGGCAATTGTTACTTGAATCACGGGGCAAATAAACCCAGTCAGGAAGACGGATATATCCCCCGACGTTGGAAGTGCAATGAGTGCATCAGAATTGCCATAATTTATGACTGAGTCCTGTTGTACCGAAGTCAGAAAGAAACTGCTTATCAGTGTTTCAACTCACGTTGTAAATCATATTGGTGATCACGATTGCATGAACAAGTTCTAAGATCCTGTTCAAAGAAACATGAGTGTCCAAGCTTGTATTGGCCTATTAAGCTGACCATATTGCGCCGACCTGTCAAGTGTGTTTCTCAGATTTAATCCTATGGGGAGGGACGGGGAAACTTACAAAGGCTTTCAAGAATGATCTGTCGTTGTAAAACTTTCTGTCGTATGGCTCAACCATCAAGTTACCAACGAACGGTCGAGGGCTCACCTATAGTATATGAAGGTTTGGACGGTTACCACTCCGAACAGGAAAATAGAGACGACTACTCCAATCTCGACAACACCAAGTGTTTGGGAGACGTCTATAGTTCTGGGTCTGAGGTGTTTATCCATTGTGCCGCGAAGTTTATAGAAAGACGTTAGAAGGTCAAACACTCAGCCAGAGTGCGGAATATGCGAGTGATTTAATACGACCCATGCTTTGATTTTGTCATGAATATCAGTGATCACACTTCAGGAGGTCGATATTCCTGACATTATATGATGATCAACTTGATCTGACCCCGCTTCCGGTACAACTCGCTACAATCTCGCTTGTGCTTTTTGTCAGGACCTTGATACAGAATTTCTCTAAGTTGCACACTCGCCTGCTAACATTATCCTCAACCTTCGAGGTCTCTACATTCTGCAGAAGATCCAACTCTTGTTAGCTTGCCTGCTAATGTAAGTTAGACAGAAATAGAACCTGGAGCATCTCAACCAACAACAGTTTCATGGTTCCGACCAGGCTGGACGAAGGCAGACTCTGGATTCCGCGGCTTTTGCTGTGCTTCTTAAGTTCTCACGATGGCTTATTCTGATTGAAATGATGTAGGTGTCTGAGGAATGTGAACTGCAAATAGTGAGCACGAGGATGGAAAGGCTGAGCGCTGAACCTTGATCGTTCCCAACACCAGCCACCTGGACTTCAGGGCCTTCCCGGCGTTGACCCACGCCCAAGTCAGCCACAGGAGCATCTGGTGTTGATTCCAAAATTGGGTTAACATAATTAATATTGATTGATTCCCACCTTGATCGTGGGACGAGTCGGCAGGGTTGATGATGCAATGGAAACGTTGTCGCTTCCCGCTGCACTGCTGTGAAAGGTTGAGCTATTCAAAGTAAGTACTCAGTGTTGCGACGAAGTCAGCCACTGATATATTTACCTATTCAAAACAAGTGATACAGTTTCACGCGGTGAATCAAGGATATGTATCAAATAGAAGTAGATCTCACCCCAGTGTTGCAACGATGTCAACGACTGATATATTTATCCATTCCGAGAACCAAGTACTACAGGCAAGGATATATCAATTAGTAAGTAGGTCTCACTTCAGAGTGCAACGGTGTCGACGAAGCACATCAAAATGTGGCTAGGATAGTGAGAACAATAGGCACAAGAAAGGTGATATCACATTCTACAAATCTTCATGAGCCCGTGGTAGAGAAGTCTGCAGATAGGCACTGAGAAAAACAAGGGCGGGCTCGGGTTATCAACCACGATGGGCATGGACGCGTTTCTTATTCGAACATGCTGTACTAATCAGTATCACGCTTTGCTTCGATTTGGAAAGGACCATACGTGAATGGAGTCTCTTGACGTTAAGTATAATATACGACTGCGACCATGTCACGAAATGTACTACCCTATACTTAACTTTATTCTCGTAGTCTGAATTGCAAAAAAAATGTCCGAGCCTAATGTCACCGTTATTCTTCTGGCAAGAAATATGATTAGAAAAGAATCACTTACATTAGGCGATGCACCAAAGAGCAATACACATTGTTTCTTTTAAATATATTATGGATACCATCATTCAATGATTCGTTGCCATAAAAAGTTTTTATTTTATTGGTAATAACGCATAAACGCCCCTTGGGTTCATCAGCGTATTTGGTATATCAAGAAATGGTGGTTGATATGTGAAAATGTACTGAATTCTATGTAAAGATTCCATCCAAAATTAGAATATATTACAATTGCTCCCGTCCGCTTAAATCATCGCCGCAGCAACAGCTGCGAGCAATGCATAAAACATGCCATAGCTGACCACACTTGAAGTCGACGCCGCATTTACTGCCGACGCTGAAGGAGTAAGAGAAGGGAAGAAACTTGGCCGAACAGCTGTACCTGTCGAGAAACCCGACGTTTGCATACTGGCTGTCGGGCGAGAGGAACTGACAGGCGTTGCGGGGGCGCCTGAACTGCCAGGAGCACCAGGAGCACCAGGAGCACCAGGCTCTCCGGGTGCGCCGGGTGAGCCATCTGCGCCGGGAGCTGCGCCAGCGATAGCGGATGATGTTGCCAGAATGGAAATCTGGGAGCTAATATCTGACGCGATGGAGGAGACCGCGCTCGCAACGTCGGTAGTCGGAGCTGTAGATATATCTGTGCCTGTCACTGAAAGTTCTGACGCACTACTAAATATCAGTAAGTTGGATGATTAAAGGATAGGAGGATAAGGAAAGACATACATTACGACTGTGGCGTCTGTGACGGCTGCGGTGGATGTGGCTGCGAAAACCGCGTCGGAGCCCATACTTGAAGACACTGTTGCAGCTGCAGGAGCAACGATTTGGGAGCGTGCAACATGAGCAAAAGTGAGAAGGGATGTAGTGCTAGCGATCGCTGAGAATTTCATGGTCGTTAAATTTGGTGGTCGGGTGGGCGAACTAGGAATGGATTGTCGGAAAGGTAAGTTTATATAGCCTCGGCATCGATTACCATGTGGCAATGCGATAATTGTGGAGCTAATTACGATCGGGATGCGTTGTAGTGCGAGGAGAAAAGGGGTGAAGACTGTCGCATACTTGGTGGCTGACGCCCAAGGTGGGTGGAGGTACTTGACGTCAGGTTCTCCTATTGGCGTAGGAGCGATTCATAATCAGGTGCTAGGAGTAGCCACAGCAGTGGAATCAATAGGCTCCACTGTTTGAGCATTAAGAAGAACTATATGGGAAAAAGTCTGTGCATGGCAGTAAATCAATAGTCACGGAAAACGAGACGAGACCATACCTATGATTCCTGTGATTAAACGCCTTATCAAGTGGCAATTGGTGTACATGATCACTGCTCAGAAGGCGCCTGACCGCTGGTTGGATCGAGCTTTCCAAAAATCGACTTGATCGGTACGTTGACATGTTTGTGGAAGTTAAGGTTACCATAGATGACATACTGGTAATTCGCATATTACTTACTTGTGTAGCACAATCTCTTGAACAATTCATCGCGCCTATTGTGTCTAAGGCTTCATGCTTCATTTTGAGACTGGGAAGACGTGCGTGACAATAGCCGCGGTCCTGAAACATGCGCCGCAGCGGCCAGTAAGTAGGTAAAAGTATTACAATTAGACGGGGTTCGACCGTGATCGGAGGCCCGGTCCTTGCCGGACAAGTCACAAAAGTGAAAAATCAACTTGTCTTTATCTCCCTGACATACACCAGCTGCAGCTAGTCTCGCTCAAACGATGTATTTGTGTTCTTGTCAGTGATTGACCCGTTCTGTGCAAGGTCACCTAGTGGCATACTTTTTCTCAATCTAAAAGTAGGGTTTGGCCGTCGCTTCTAACTCTCATTGGTACTCGCTAGCTGCACCTGGGCGCCTAAATTGAATGATCTCATCACAAATGAGCCAAACTGCTGTACTAGATAGGCCATATTCAGTGCTTCTCATTAGGATCTGCTTCACCTGGTCCTCACCTTCACGCCTAATCCGTTGCACTTGTGGCTTCTCTGGCGTTACAATCAAGTGGATGGAGCAATGTATTCGCATTATCAAACCTTAGCTGCGGCACCTACATGCTATATGAACACGGCATGAGGGGATAAATACCTCACCTACTGCCGGTATCTTCCTATCCTTTCTTTTCCACTCCATAAACTTAGGTAGATTGCAATGGATTCTGACAGGCTCTCATCCACTCCGACATCTATGTCAGGCCTCTCTACTCCTTCTCAATCCTCGGGGATTGGACTTTCGAACCCAGTACATTCACAAACTAGTCGTCAGATGCTGGATCTTGTAAACCGCCTTCATAGTAATGGGTATGTCTTTCATCATGGCTCTTGGCACAATAATTGAGGGTGCTTCAGTGTCGAAGTCGACATAGATCTCCCTCAAATCGCTGTCATTGGCTCACAAAGCGCTGGAAAGTCCTCATTGATCGAAAGTATTTCTGGTATCACTTTACCTCGTGCAGCCGGAACGTGTACTAGGTAAGTATGATCTATCTATACATTTGTCCAGATTCCAAGCGACTTAATCATCTCAATATAGGTGCCCAACAGAGTGCCGACTCTCCCGTTCCAGCGATGCATGGAAATGTAGCGTCTCCCTTCGCATTTCCGACAATGGTAAAATGAAGACAGAAAAATTCGGGGATGTCATCACGAACAAGTCAGAAGTGGAAGATCGTATCAGGAGGGCACAATGGGCTATCTTGAACCCCACACTCCGGAATGCTCATGGTGCACGACACTTCTTGACTGGCGATGACCACGGAGTGAACTTGGAGTTGAGCTTTTCTAACAGTTTTGTTTCGCTCCAGATAAGTGGGCCCGATGTTGCAGATTTGTCGTTTTGTGACCTTCCTGGTAAGCATCGAGTGTTCTGGGTGGCGCTTCCCTAATAGTTACATCTGCAGGTCTTATCGCTGGCGTTGGGTCTGCAGGAAATACAAGTGACATCGATCTCGTTAAACACCTGGTTGCTACATATATCAAACGACCCAGCTGTATCATTCTGTTGACCGTGGCTTGCGAGAGTAAGGTTTTCGACCCCTCGTTCGGTTACTACATTTCTGATCGAGAAATCTCAATGTTAATAGCCGACTTCCAAAACCAAGGTGCTCAAGAGATCGCAAAACTTTACGATCCAGAAGGGAAACGGACTGTCGGTACGTGAGATCTGTTTTCATGTTCAACATCACTTCACTTATTGATACGTCAGGCGTCCTCACCAAGCCCGACCGCATCCCTACAGGCGAGGAGCAAAACTGGATCGGTATCCTCCGCAACATAAAAGAACCACTTGTGAATGGGTGGTACTGCGTCAAACAACCGAGCTCCGCAGAGATTGCAGCTGGTACGAACTGGGAAAAGGCACGGAAGAACGAAGACGAGTTTTTCGCGTCAACAGCAGTGTGGTCGGATTTGGATGAGATGTATAAGAGGTACCTTTGCACGAGGAACCTTGTAGAGAGGTTGAGTGCTTTGTTGTCGGACCTGATTTCGAAGAGGTGGGTCGATAATTTACCTCAATCGTGCTGTTTCTCACATGGTATTCAACGTTAGACTCCCAGAGATACAGGATGAAGTTGAGAAGTCCATCGTTGCCGCTCGCGATGCACTTCACAGCCTTCCTAAGCCTCCTTCTTCCGATCCCCGTAACGAGATCGCCAGTCTTTTGCATGTCTTTGTTCGGGACGTCGCCAAACACGTGGAGGGCATTCCGGAAAACGGACTCCTTCAGGCTATTCGACCTTCACAAGATGCCTTCAGAAGTGCTATCAGAATGACGGCCCCTGACTTCCAACCTTTTGAAAGGAGGTTTGCGAAGAAGAAGAAGATTGAAAAGGCGAAGTTCCTTTTGAGCGAGGAAGGATATGATGATTTTGTGATTCTTGATGAAACCGTTGACACTACCTCCGACAACAACAGATCGTTGAATGATATAAATTCGGATTCTCGGACAATGGGTCTAAGGCCTGATATTATCCCAAATCCAGATGCCATTTATATTGATGAAGTTATGCAAAGAGCGGACGAGTATGTTGTTTCCCTCGCCGACATCGTATAGTAGCAATTCTCACTGATACAACTTGCGACAGCGCCCGTACACGCGAGCTTCCTGGGAATTATCCCTTTGTTGTCCAGGAGACTTTTATCAGGGCCATTATCAAAAAATGGCGTGTGCCAGCCCAAAGCCTTTGTCGAATTGTTTATCGTACGCTCAGTGAACATGTACAAGGATTAATTCAACAACATCTGGAATCTCTTTTGGTCAAGGACAACTTGCTCAGCGTGTCAAGTCAGTATTGTACTTTTTTTTTTATCAGAGCGCATCCTCACCCCTGTTGTACGATTTAGAGTTCTCCTTCACGACCACCTCAGTAAATGCATGGAACGTGCCGAAGAACGTATTGAATGGCTCATGAAGCTCGAAGATCGCCCCTTCTCACTCAACACACACTACCTTGCTGACTACAAGGATAAATTTCTCGATCATTACCGGGCAGCGAGAGAGAAAGACAGAAACCCCAAACTCGTGGCTGCAATTCAACAATATAGCCCGGCTCCCAATTCTGGAGTCCATTTGTGACATCTGCTCTTACAGGGATTGAGAAAGTGTTGGCAGGTCTTGTCGAGATGGGAATTGTGGGTGTCAGGCCTGAGACGCTGGCAAAACTTATTGAACCTGATGGGTTGGAGCCGGCGCTGGCTATCATGGCAGATGTACGTGCCTATTTTCAAGGTACATATAGATCTCGGGAACTTCGATGACTAGACTTCATGGCTGATTTTCTCCGAACTTTAGTCGCTTACAAGCGCTTTGCGGACAATGTTCCTCTTGCAGTCGACTATGAGCTCATATTGGGTGTTGAACGTAATGTCCTGGAGACGTTGAGCAAGGGCCTTGGAATCAATAGTGACCATGGCGATCGGATTTGCAAAGAACTTGCACAGGAACATGCGACTATTGCTGTACGTAGGGAGGAGCTTACAAAGAAGCTAGAACGGATGGATCTGGCAAGGCAGCAGCTGCTTCAGATCGGGTTTTAGTTCATTGATGGGCGACATGCTTGATCCTGCCTGCTTTTGTTTTACAAATCTTGTTACGATGCCCCTTCGTTTAAAAGATATATCACATTTTTCGGACAGTCGTCTCGCCTGCTGGGAGGTCGGAGGTGTAACTCATCGTTTGCTTACAACAGATTGGTTCGTTGTCTTACAGTCGATAGGCAAACTCAACCAATGTTTGGACTGAATTTTCATGATGTGTATCATAATATATAAGACCTCGATGAACTGTATTTCACGAGCCCATCTGTGGGGCGATAAGACCCCCAAGTTTTTGGCTACATCTTCTCCCAAAGAAGCTGAAAGATCAGAAATAAATCGACTCTTTCACTGAGGCTGACTATAATTCTAAATCTCAGGAAAGAATTGACAAGGTTGAGCAAAAAGACATCGGAGTTCTAGTATCTTTTCACCATGATTTCATTGCGAGCTTCCGCCATGAAATGGTGGAATCAGTTATATATCACATACATAGGATACTGATTAAGTCTCTAGCTTTTGGGGCTGGGGAAAAATACAGGTATCGGCAAGTTCCAAAGCCATGGTTGAGTTCGAATCAGGCTGGATTGAGGTATTTCGGTTTGCGAAACTATCTTAGCGATTGCTAGGGATATCAGCTTGGCTTGACCGGTAAACGCTGCTGCATGGGCTGTGCGGGTTACAATGCGGTGATCCGCATGTCAAATATTACTTCTGGATTAGAAATAGAGGAATCCTACCATCGAAGTCCTCTGAGCCTTAGCATTAAGTCGAAGTAACTATCACTTCTGAAGAAAGAACTTGATTCCTAAGCCGATCGACAGAGGGAAGAAGAACTGCAATGCATGATAACCCTCAAGCTGTTTGGTTGTGCACTCAAAAGTTGTGGCTTGTCTGACGTTTTCATAGGAAAACATACACCATGTAACAAGCTCGAGGTTGATTGAAGATTGGCTGCCAGCCACCTGCGGTACAACATGACTGACGGGTAATTGTAACAGACGCTAATAGGTTAGGGCGTGTAGAGGATCCTTTGGGGAAGCGGTGAAAAATATAATGAAGTAATGAAGTATATCGGACTCGCGACAACATTCACTAAGCCACTAAAAACGTCAAGATCTTGGAAGCATATTCAGACGTGGTGGATATGCCGCCTCGCATTGAGATAGCCAGACCAGAGACATGACTTTTTGGAGTTCGAGCGTAAGTCAGTTTGAAACAAGCGCCCAAGAAGTGCGTCTCATTGGCGGCTAAAAATGTCAACGGAAAGACCCGAGATTGATAGTGTCTAAAAAGTACGTACATCAAAGTCATATTCTTACGTCATGCCATTGCAATGCAAGCAAAAAATTATTATAATGTCGCACTGTATCTGAGTCGTCCCGTATCTTGACCCTTCCGCTTTTTCATCGGAACAAGTCGAAGCAGCTGAAGGGCCCGGACACGCGTCTTACACTAGATACTTCAATACTATCAGCTCAGACGTCAATCGAAGCTTTGTCGTGGTAATCTCGCATTTGCACAAACAAAGTACGAGAGCATAAAAACCTCGACTGCTTGCGGGTATCGCTACCCTTTCTTCTCTGCTGTGTACTTGAGATTACAATGGATTCTGATGAGCTCTGCTCTGTGCCGACATCTATGTCGAACCTTTCTCCAGTTCAAGGGATTGGTCTTTCTAACCCAATACATTCACAAACTAGTCGTCAGATGCTGGACCTTGTAAACCGTCTACACAGTACTGGGTAAGTCTTTCATCATGGCTTTTGGCGTGATGATTGAGAGTACTTCAGCGTCGAAGTCGATATTGATCTCCCACAAATTGCTGTCATTGGCTCACAAAGCGCTGGAAAGTCCTCGTTGATCGAGAGTATCTCCGGTATCACTTTACCTCGTGCAGCCGGAACGTGTACTCGGTCAGTACATGATCTATCTATACACTTGACCAGATTCCAAGTGACTTAATCGTCTCGCTATAGGTGCCCAACAGAGTGCCGACTCTCCCGTTCCAGCGATGCATGGAAATGTAGCGTCTCCCTTCGCATTTCCGACAATGGTAAAATGAAGACAGAAAAATTCGGGGATGTCATCACGAACAAGTCAGAAGTGGAAGATCGTATCAGGAGGGCGCAATGGGCTATCTTGAACCCCACACTCCGGAACGCTCATGGTACACGATACTTCTTGACTGGCGATGACCACGGAGCAAACCTGGAGTTGAGCTTTTCCAGTTGTTTTGTTTCGCTGCAGATCAGTGGGCCCGATGTTGCGGATCTGTCGTTTTGTGATCTTCCTGGTAAGCATCGAGTGTTCTGTATTACGCCAACCTGATTTTTCCATCTGTAGGTCTTATCGCTGGTGTCGGGTCAGCAGGAAATACGAATGACATCGATCTTGTCAAAAACCTGGTCGCCACATACATCAGACGACCCAGCTGTATCATTCTGTTGACAGTGGCTTGCGAGAGTAAATATTTTTTATCATGAGGTTCTCATCAGTATGACCGACGTTCATTATTTTCATAGCCGACTTTCAAAACCAAGGTGCTCAAGAGATGGCAAAGCTTTACGATCCAGAAGGAAAGCGGACTGTTGGTACGTGATATCTGTTTTCAAGCTCGACACACTTTACTTATTGATGTTATACTCATGTTAGGCGTCCTCACCAAACCCGACCGCATCCCCACAGGCGAGGAGCAAAACTGGATAAGTATCCTCCATAACATGAAAGAACCGCTTGAGAACGGGTGGTACTGCGTCAAACAGCCTAGCTCTGCAGAGATTGCTGCTGGTACGACCTGGGAAAAGGCACGGAAGAATGAACATGAGTTCTTCGCGTCATCAGCAGTGTGGTCGGACATGGATGAGATGTATAAGAAGTACCTTTGTACGAGTAACCTTGTGGAAAGGTTGAGCGTTTTGTTGTCCGATCTAATCTCGAAGAGGTGAGTCGCTAATTTGCCCTCACTGATGCCGTTTCTCACATGTTATTGATCATAGACTACCAGAGATACAGGATGAAATTGAAAAGTCCATTGTTGCTGCACGTGAAGCGCTTCACAGCCTTCCCAAGGCTCCCTCATCCGATCCCCGGAACGAAATTGCTGGTCTCTTGCATGATTTCGTTAGAGACCTTGCCAGACAGGTCGAAGGCGTGTCTGAGGCTGGGCTCCTGCAAATCATACGTCCTGCGCATGACAAATTTCGGCGAGCCATCAGGATGACCGCGCCAGACTTCCAACCTTTCAAAAGGGTGCATGCGAGAAAGAAACAGAAGATCGACCAAGCGGCGTTTCTTCTCAGCGAGGAAGGGAATGAGGAGCTTTCAATCATCCATGAACCGATACCGATCGACTCTGTCTCTGGTGACGAGCCTGACGAGTTGGAGGACCCGACGCCTCCTAGGCCCTCGATTACCCATCGGGATCATACTTTGAAGACAGGTGTCATTTATATTGACGAAGTCATGGCAAAGGCGAACGAGTATGTACCCTTGTCTGTAGATCTTGTATTCCTGATATTCAATATTTAACAGAGCTCGTACGCGCGAGCTTCCAGGGACGTACCCTTTTGTCGTGCAAGAGACGTTCATCAGGGCCATCATCCAGAAGTGGCATGTACCAGCACAAGCGCTATGCCGTGATGTTTACAATACACTTGGGAAATACGTACACAGGCTCATCAACCTACATCTGGGATCCTTCGGTCAAGGTCAACTCGCTCAGCGTGTCAAGTCAGTTTCCTACTTTTTTTCTCAGACCGCATCCTCACCTACTTGTGGATGAGTCAGGATTATCCTTCAAGATCATCTCAACAAGTGCATGGAACGCACTGAAGAACGTATCGATTGGCTCATGAAACTCGAAGACCGACCGTTTTCTTTGAACACGCACTACTTTGCCGACTATAAAGAGAAGTTCCTAACACATTACCGGTCTGCCAGGGAGAAAGACCGAAACTCCCAACTGACAGCTGCCATTGAGGAATACAAGGTTCCGAGATCACCTGTGGTGGTGCATCATCATAAAAATTCATATGTGGAATCACCATCCGGGATTGCGAAAGTATTGGCGGGTCTTGTTGAAGTAGGGATCACGGGTGTCAAGCCTGAGACACTCACAAGACTTATAGAGTCTGACGAGATGGAGCCCGCGTTGATTATTATGGCGGATGTCCGCGCCTACTTCCAGGGTACGTTTCTTATCTAGTTGTGTGCATTGATGGATTAATGGCTGACAAGCCTTATATAGTTGCTTACAAACGCTTCGCGGACAACGTGCCCCTCGCAATTGACTACGAACTCATCTGGGGCATCGAGCGCAACATCCTGGAGACCTTGAACATAGGCCTTGGAATCAATGCGAAAAACGGCGATCAAATTTGTAGAGGGTATGCGCAGGAAAACGTGGCCATTGCTGTGCGTAGAGAGGAGCTCACGAAGAAGCTGGAAAGAATGCATCTGGCGGCGCAACAGCTGTTACAGATTGGTTATTAGTCAGGTTCCTACTAGTATACTACCACGTCCCTTCTTGCCTTTATCGTCAAACTATGCTTGTTGCTCTCTACATTGATACTTCTCTGAAAACATTTGGTGTCAGACTGATGCACGTTGAGATTTCTAGTAGTTGTACTTGAAGTCCACGTCGTTGAACGCGTCCATCCGAGCGTTGATTATTTCTCTTGGAGAGACAGCAAACACAACATCACTTCAGCTTTAATCACCTTCATCTCAGCCTTTGAACAAAGATAAGGCCGAGAAATGCGTTCCATCCCTAAATACAACTTAAAGTAGAACTTACGACAGCACGTATAATAAGCAAAGGAGGGCGTGCAAAGGACGCCCTGTCTTGCTGGTCTGTGTCCTGTTAGTCTGCAT
This sequence comes from Termitomyces sp. T70a, assembly GCA_017657195.1. NCBI lineage: Eukaryota > Fungi > Basidiomycota > Agaricomycetes > Agaricales > Lyophyllaceae > Termitomyces > Termitomyces sp. T70a. The sequence continues at coordinate 6,355 of JAGGAT010000183.1, read as the reverse complement.
ATAGCTTGCCGAAGAGTGTGCGTTATTTGTGGAAGTACCTATAGAAGTGGAACATTGTGTGCCATCGGTCAGGGTAGTCCCAGCGTTGAATTTGTTCGTTCCTTCAACAAAGACAACTGTGATGGACATCCCTTGATACAATCCAATTAATTGTTGGTTCGGAACCACCCAGGGCACGCCATTATCCTTGAGGATTCCATCCCCAACTCCGAGGAACGACTGCCCGCTCCACTATATGTTGAATTTCTCGCCTAGTCCAGAGGCAGACAAGAGCTTGAAGACGACGCTGGGAGAGCGCGGGAAGTGCGAAGGTCACGGCGGCTGCGGTAGTGTATTGGCAGAGTTGGATACGTTGACATAGTTGAAAAGAACAAATTGTTGAAAAGTTGAACCTTTGGAATCGTAGAATTGCATATCCTGCAACCGTCGCCCTTTTTATCGGAGTTGGAAACCATTCAGATCGACAACAACACCGCCAGCACCCATCGGTGGTTTGCAGTGCCTCTGCGATTGCGATGACAGCGTAGTATGAGGGATTTTTTACTCAATCTCCTGCAATCCCGATGAGACCTTCGGCGGTGTGAACAAGATATGTCTTCAAGTGAGTCGTGACGAGTGTGGTGTAACCGACTGATGCCATCTGATCCGAAGCGCATAAATCAATCGTCGACTCTGCAAAGCAAAGGTAAAGTGGCGGTCTTTTCGCTCGGTCATGAGCTGACACAACTCATGCAACAATGACTCTCAGGTCTGCGCCGTGACGTTATAAATGCATGTCGGCGGCCGTAACATCCCATATAGGTTAAGAGAATTTAATCCTTCTGTCTAACTTCTTCCGCTTTTGCCGCCAGAATTGTTTACCTATTAAGGCAACTCCACTTCTTTGGTCATGCGGGCTTGTTTACAAACGTCCAAGCTCTTGGCGACCTTTTCTTTGCACAAAAAGGTATCATTGAATTTGGCAGTTCATAGCGTTGAGCATAGTTATGTGTGTGCCCGATAATTATAGTAAGTCGTCGCTCTTCTTCCATTTGCCGGTAAAGACTGATTTCCTGCACGAACGTGGATAGAAGCCAATAGATAGTATCTGGATGATCTCATGCCGTACTATCTTCAAACAGCTCTAATGTCTATGATAGCCTCACACGGCACAGGTACCACATGGACCTCTTCTATTCGTGCATACAAATAAAAGGCTTCGATTTCATGCTGTTCAACCTCCCTTCTTGCACTTAAACTCCCAAGATGTACTTGGCTGCTGTGGCTCTTTTGTCCTCGGCAATACAAGCTACTCAGCTTGCCATGGCGTCGTTGATTGTCCCTCAGAACTTTACTGCCCCTGGCATGTTTCCCACCTCAGTTTTTTCGCAGTATTACAACAACCCCACTGCCACATCATCACAAGTTCAGCCAATCATCTCTGATCCGGTCACCGTTGCGTATCATTGTGTCGTTCGTCTAAATATGCTGTCTGCTGATGCGGCCTAATTAGCACGAAGTGTACCCATTCAACCTCACAGACCCCGATACACTTCCTTTGCAGGATACGGCCGACCCACACATTTTACCACCAGCTGCTTCCTCGAGCAAAATCTACAATCAGGCTCTTCACCAGATAGGTTCAATCAACAACAGTTTGGCCTTTGCAAATGACAGCTGTGCTCGCTGCTTGGCTATGCTTGAAGTCCTGAAATTTGTTTCTTTAGCAGTTCCCGAACATGGTCCCGACGTTATCGTTGATATCTGCAACACCTTGAAAATTTCAGCGACATGCAAGGCTACCTTTGGTCTACTAGGTGTTGGATCTGTTATCACTCAAGTCGCTGCAAATATGGACGTGGGTGGAGACGATGGGCAGGTTCGTGCAATCAGCCATCCGGGTGTAAGAGTGCTGAATAAGGGTTTTCCAGGGGTTTTGTTCAAATTTCCTGAAACTATGTCCAGCTCCTGCTACGGCTCCCCTGGATTTGACGAATTGGTTCAAGAAGCCGAAGCCGAATCCTCCTCATAAAACGAAGACGCGGAGCGGCAAGAGGCTAAAAGTCTTGCACATGTCAGACTTCCACATTGATCCGAGTGCGTGTATTCATGAAAAAGAATATGTTTTGCTAATGTTCTTCAGGATATGCGACTGGCGCAGAAGCGAATTGTACAGGATCACCCTGTTGCCGTAAGAACGCGTTTAATCCGGACAGCATGAACACAACTATATTCCCTGCCCCGCGATACGGCGCATTTCTCTGGTCAGTGTTTTCTGCCCTGGTAACGAAGTTTTGTTTTTGACTTTGCTCCCAGTGATACGCCGATGGCACTTGGCATGGCAGCACTACAGGCAATCCCTGCTCTTACAGATACTGAGGATACCGGCTTTGCTTGGACCATCTATACTGGCGATCTAGTATCTCACGATTCGGAAAATCAACTTTCAAGGTATGTTGAACAATGTTAGTCGAAGCAGGAAATTCACGTCCTTCTTCCATGACAGAGACTATGTGAAGTACACTGAGGTCGGTCGACCTCCTGCTTTGTAGTCGTTCATGAGGTTCTCACGAGGAAATCGATTTCAGACGATGCTGTATGATCTTTTCAGGCGTACGCTTGGCACAGGTCCTGTATACGCCGCTCTGGGTAATCATGATACCTATAACCAGTACGTACTCTTTAAGAATGCGTAGAACGCCCAATTAATGCCGTCATGTCAAGGGCACAGGATGCTCCCGAGTCTCTTGGCGGTTCCCTTGCGCAACAATTTAGCTGGTAATACTCTCGTTGAATAGGCAGGCTATCAACGGTTCTCATCGCAAGTGATAGGAATTATGATCATGTAGCTGACCTCTGGAAACATGAGCAGTGGCTTCCTGAGGCTGCAGTTCAGCTGGCGAAAAAGCACTATGCGGGTTACATGGTCAAGAGAGTAGACGGGCTACGAGTGATTTCCCTCAACACCGATCTGTGTACGTCCCTTACTTGAGTCACTTTGGCTGTCAAATTGACCAAAAAGTCGATCAGGGTACCGGTACGTCGACCTGTGATATCCTGGTAACTAACTCAGGACTCGCGCAGTTCAAATTACTTCAATTACATCAACATGACCAACCCCGACGTTTCCGGCATGCTGCGATTCCTGACTGATGAGCTACAAAGTGCTGAAGATGCAGGAGATCGAGGTGGGTCGCTGAAGGCTTCCGGATGTAACACGCTAGTCTTATTTCGGCGTAGTCTGGATTATTGGACACGTACTTTCAGGCTGGACAGGAACAAATCCTTTAAACAATCCTACGAACCTCTGTCAGTTTTTCCTTTTGCCGTAGCCTTCTACACCATCTGATCAAGGTCTTTCTAGTCTATCAGATGTGAGAACTTCTTTGAATAACCTCACGGCACTCAACCCTAACATGTTGACAGCGTGGACCGTTATTCACCTCATGTCATTGCCAGTACGACTACTTGTTTCCCTTGTATCCTTATGTCTCATCTCACCTGTTTGACAGACATTTTCTTCGGGCAGTAAGCATAGATATGAATACATTTACTCCTTTACTCAACTAGCATTCAACGTGAAGCACTCACGAGGATCAGATGTCTGTGCGTATTTTCAAGGCTTAATGAAATCTTTTTCTAATGCCAGGCTAAAGATCTTCTACGCCAATAATGCCACGATAATGAGTGCCGAGACAGCACAAGCTTTGGCTTGGGTATGAGCAATTCCCTTTCTTCTCCAACTTTCATGTCGACACAAAACCTTCAGATTGGCCCCTCGGTCACCCCAATCACGAATTTGAACTCCGGCTTTAGAGTTTATGAGGTTGACTCTGCTGTACGTTTATCAGGTTCAGTATGGTTCATCCTTGAAAGTCCTAAAATAGATGATTCTTGCAGACCTTCGATATTATGGATGCTCATACGTTCGGTTTTCCGCTAGATGTTATTGTTCTTGACTAATACCCTGTGACAGATGGAGCAGTGATGTCAGCTCTTATCCCGACCTTGATGCTCAGACCACCTTTGGCCCGGTATATACGTACGAGTACAACACACGTCAAACATACGGAAAAACTATCAAGTCGTGGACGGACAACGACCCATTGAATGCAACCTGGTGGCATCTCGTCACGGAAGGTCAGGCGTTGGTATCTATTCATATGCTTCATACTCAACAGGAAAATCATATGTAGCCATGGAGGCTGACTCCTCTCTCGTAACCGTAAGCTCGCCCGCCTTCTTCTCAGTTACGAAGACCTTAAGCGAGCTTGGTACTTGCTAGGCATTCAACACGTTTCAAGGAAAAAGCTCTGTTCAAACTACGCCCTGCACGGGTGAATGCATCGCGGCTAAAATATGTTACATCCGCAGCGGTTCCGCAAGCCTTGGTCAAACTTGTCCACCGGGCTTCGGTTCTGTGCAGCCGTAAGATCGGGATTGGCGACTATGTTTTCAATATTTGCCGCTTGACATGTTGGTTGTCGATCTTGATTTATTGAATGACCTTTGAGCATGACCGTCTGAGATTAACTCATTCACTAGAAATAAATAGAAGTAGGCACAGACGGCCAAATATAGATACGAGAAACCCATCGTCGGAAGACATTTGGTTTTTGTTAGAAGTTGTTGAACTGGCAAGTTTGCAAAACTTACAGTTCTCGCATGCCTACAAGTTAGGATTGAGCATGACTTTATCCACTCATTCAGTAGATAATGCAAGGTACACTATAGGAGAATGGACCAGGGATTGTTTGTACATCCAGGCACTCCTTGTGTTATTTGTGCACTGCACTCACTCAAGAACATGTAAAGATGCCACACTCTAAAAGGGATTAATGTCACGGAACCAGTCATTTTTACTACCCTCTGGCACTCCTCACAATGCATGTGTTTGCTTAGGAACAGGCATTAGAGTATAGACACACTGCCCTGTAATTATTCCTTTTACTTACAAGGTGTATGTTGCGCCACTACTTCTATATTCACAGTTCTTTGTTTGAACTTTATTCTTGGTCCATATAAATACTTACATACACAAAACATATCCCTCAGTTGTCCACATACTAATGTTTCAGCCTCTGAGGGTATGTTACTTACTTTAGATTACTTTTGACACTTTACTTTGTTAGAATCTGTATATGTAACACCTAGATCACCACAGACAAGTCAGTCTGTGACCTTAGTCCATGGTATAAATGACTGTATTTCTGTACCTAGATCACTACAGACAAGTCGGTCTGTACCTATGGTACAGTCAGTTTATATGTAATCATATAAGTAAGATTAATTCTACTCACCCTCAGTTTGTGGTATAAACAACTGAGGGTGTTCCTTGTAGTATAGTGTATATATATATCTAATGTAACAATGAGAGGTTAGACAAAGCAAATGTGAAATAACCATGGCTATGGCATGCTTATGGTGTGATATATGTGATATCACAACATACTTATTATTATCCTGTAGATTTCTACTTGCTTGTATGGGCCATTGCAAGCACAGCATGACTGAGATCTGCTAGTCATTAGTTATGTTATTCTGTATTCTCTAATTTGACAATTTTGATTAAACTACACAAATGAAATATACATTTATGTTTCCCATTATACATGTCTCTGTGACCTCTAAAACTCAATCGAGTGCAAACCGCTCCCACCCAGGGTAATTTCAGACCCTCTTGTATGGCCTGTTCTGCCAAAAAACCTCATCCTCAGTTTCTTCAATTTCAAGATGTAGCATCACAACTTCTTTGTTTTCATTTGTCAGCCCTCTCAGCATTGTGTAGTGAGCAGTGTAGGAATGCTGTGTTGTCCTCATTTGAGTGTAAATCTATAAGAATAAAAGTACTAGAAGAAAACTTACAAAAAAAACAAGCAATGCATGCTGCTTTGTATGAAGTCAATGTAAGGGTGACCTCTAGAGGTTGTGGCTAAGAGGTCGATCTCCCAAAGAATTAAGCTAAACTGCTTAGCAACGGATACCTCCTGCCTAGGTAGGAAGGTGAAGGCTATAGAGACTGTCCGCAATACATGGCGCTATTTCCTACCTGACAGAGCAGACCCCCTCAAGTACTGGAGAGTGACAACCAAGGTTTTAGTGGGTATTGGGTGACCTGAGTCCCACACTTAGTGTGTAAATGCATTTCCTACGGAGTGACTCTGGACTTGACTGGCTAACATCTGATGGTACTACTGAACTCCTATTATTCCAGGGAGCAGAGGTCGACTTTGTGGACTGTCTGATCACCTACCGCAATAACCACCAAAAAAAAAAAAAAAAAAAAAAAAAAAAAAAAAAAAAAAAAAAAAAAAAAAAACCTATTATTTTTTTCTTTTCTTTTTTTTTTATTAAAAAAAAGAAAAATTTTTTTTTT
>JAGGAT010000182.1:0-58496 GCA_017657195.1 Termitomyces sp. T70a | reverse complement strand
ATATTTTCTAGAGACAATTCATTTGGAAACTGCATGACAGGTTTCTCAATCACTTTTTCCAAAGGAAACATGTTTGGCTGCCAGCAGTGGTACACTGGTGTAATGAGTTGCCGAAACGGAGATTGAACCGGCAATGTGACCACACCGTGACGAAAGTTATGCAACTCCCTGTTTTTAGCACCCTGGACATCCGGCTTCCTTCCGAGGAAGTCCAACAGTATTCTATGACAAATGTAATGTTACAAGCATCTAAGTGACATACTATTCAACTGACTCCTGAAGTCCGATCAGAAGCAAGTGGACCGGATCTCTTGTAAGCGTCGATTTTTCTCAAAATTTTGCTACTCCATACTTGTGATAGTTATCTCTGTCCCTTGATCTCGCTTGGTAAGGCACTTCAGGGCCGGTTACTTGGAGCAGCGGAGCAGCTCATTTCAACATCACTCATCACTTTCCAACACATCCCTTTTTGGAGGCGGTAGAGGGTTAGTAGTCAGCTGGAAGTGGGAGAAGGAATGTTGCCTCTTTAAACCTCTGCATGCTCGTCGTCTCACTCGGAAAATAGTCCAGAGTCGCTTTCAAGAAGTAGTTTTGAGATGGCATACCAGTTTTCCAGGAAGGGCTGCTTCAAGTGTGGCAACCGTGCGTTCGCCACTTTTACTTGCTCTCAAATTTCTAATGATGGTTTTAGTCGGTCACATCGCCGAAAACTGCACGTCCAGTGAGAGGCTTTGCTATAACTGTCGTCAGCCAGGACATGAGTCTTCGGCTTGCCCATCTCCACGAACAGTTTCGGCGAAGCAATGCTATTCATGCGGGGGCGTTGGTCACATCCAGGGTACCTCATCCCTAAGTTTCTTCCGAACCAATCGTTGACACCAAAAATTAGCTGAATGCCCCAGTTTGAGGGTTCAACAACAAGGTACCAATCAGAAGTGCTATGTGGGATCTATAATTTCTTGGTTTTCTTTTTGCTCGTTTCTAACGTTATCAATAGAATTGTGGCCGTTTTGGCCACATTGCTCGTACTTGCCCTAACGGAACTTTGGGTGCCACTAATGGTTTTGCCACCCGCGTTCCGCCACCCGGTCGCACCTTGAACACATCGACTTTGCCTCCCGTTAAATGCTACCGTTGTGGTGGTCCCAACCATATGGCCAGGTACCCATGATCATAGTGTAATATGGCGCATATCACTGACTTGTCCTCTGTGTAGGGACTGCCTCGCGGCACCTGGCGCTACGCCCATCGATAGTACACCATTAAGCCAGACGGGAGGCATTCTGAACAAGAATAAGACCTGCTACAAATGCCAGCAGGAGGGTCATGTGAGTATCCCCAGTTTGGCGGAGAGTCTACTAACTTGTTACAGATTGCAAGAGAATGTCCCGAAAACAGTGACTATGTTGGTTGATGCCTGAGTCTGAAAATTTTGTCGGTTGAGTTAAGCTTTGAAAGTTGCTATAGCTATCAGATAATGTCAATTTTCTTTTGAAGAGTTCATAAAGATGTCTTCATCTACTCGTCATGCATATAAGGATAGGTAACGCCCCAGATCCTTCGAATCTCTGGTCAAGGTGAAAATATGTTCTTTACCTCGCACCTGCTGCAAGATAATTATGAGAAATTCAATGCATATCAGGCCATGCGATTGCATGGTGCATGACGTGACCTATATATATATATGTATATGTTTGACAAAATTAATTGCTGGAAAACGAAATCAGAATTCATGTTTCGGCCAACACTATGTTGTTCTCCAAGGACACTGCTGTATAGGACTAATGGGTCCAGATACACAAGGACGCTCTTCTCTCTGCCCAATCTTTCGGATATCGCACCTTGGAACTCGGACCCTGAAGCTCAGAAATATCACGAACGAAAAATTTTCCCGTGAGTTGGACCGAACCGTAATACATATGTAAAATCGTGCTATAACCTTACAAGGTATGGCCAGAAGCAACTATACGAAGTTGTGTCTGATGTCGGATCCTATCGCCATTTCCTTCCCTTTTGTACTGGGTCCCGCGTTGTCAAACCACCTCATAGACAATCTCTCGAACAGCAAATCTCAGACACCATGATCATGGAGGCTGAATTGACTGTCGGATTCTTGGCATTTACTGAGAGCTATGTAAGTCAAGTGACATGCAGACCGTATGAATCTGTTGAGGTGGGTTCTCCACGATTTCAACCAGAGAAGATTACTCCGTGTAAGCTGATGACCTCAGGCCATCGCCTCAACAACCACACCTCTGTTTAAAACTCTTACGACGACATGGCGCTTTCAACCCGTGTCTGGACAACCTCATTCTTTCGAGTCGCCGAGTGTTAATGCTCTGCGAACCGACCAAGATAGGGGGAAGTCTACTTTAGTTACTCTCGACCTGATATACGCGTTTGCGAATCCTATTCATGCCTCGGTGTCATCGGCATTCTTCAGTCAAGTCTCGAAGCTTATGGTCCAAGCTTTTGAAGACAGATGTAAGGCGATATATCACGATAGGCCTCGGTCGTCATAACACTGCTATCTAGGCTGACATGTCTTTGGGTCAAGGACATGTTAGCCGCCCCGCTTAGATGCCGTGTTTCGTTGTAAAGACTTGGGAGATTTTGGACGGGGTGTTATTAACCTTGCAACGAATTTAATACCTTCTGGTCCCTTTTTTGCGAATGGTCCATGTGGCTTGGATTTTTGCGAAGGTCTCATATACATAGAAGCTAAGAACTCAGTTGTTACTTGGAATTTAGATACATGGATTACAATTTATGATGCCGACTAATCGTGACTGTGTATGTCAATCGAGGGAAATGGCAACGAAGGAGACCTTTTGATCCCTGGATTTCAATCACGACTTCTTCCTTGTTGAAGCCTACCAATTTGCCAGATGTGGGGAATTTTTTCCCTGAAACACTATATTTCAGGAAGTTGGAACCTAGCTTCTCAAAAAAGACACACCAGTATCATCCGGAGCTATTTGAACGTAGTCGTTAAGCTTGAGACCCAAATGGCCAGCTTCCTGAGCATCAAAACCTACAACATCATATGGTTCGTGTGTTGCCGATACTATAGTCCTAGCAGCATGATCCCCAGTTATGGTCCGAACAACACTTTGATTAGCCTGTCTTCTATGGAGATAATCCGAAATACGGCTAAGCCACTGGATATAACAATCAATTCAGCGTACACATTCCAGGAGAGAAAGTAAGTAAAACTTGCCAACAAAGTCCTCGGAAAGTTTGACGCTTCGACCAACGATTTAGCAGGAGGTATGCCTACTTTGCGAATCCAGGTCAAAATAAAATGAACAGTGATATCCGCAAGTGATGGAAATTCGGAGTTGAACAACCATTCGCGACCATCATTCAATTGCTCCTCTAGAAGGGCCTGCACGGGGACATCATCACGATAAATCTTACGCAACTCTGCCTAAAGCACTTACTAGATGGGAAGACAGCGTTATAAGTGATTTTCCTTGAAGTGACGTTATGGCTTTAATATTAATGGGCCCGCCAGCGTACTTGTGAATTATTTTAACCCTAGTTCATGAGTGAATGACACAGAAGCATACCGAGCTTCTATCGTCGATAAAAGCCTTTGGCAAGGCCTCCCAGGGAAGAAGATTAGACGCAGTCGGAAAGATTGTGGACTCGTATAGCTTGGCAAAAATCTTGATTGCACCAGTATCAATAGCAAATGAATTCTTTGTTCGAGGGAAGATTGTGCCATATCCAGCCGAGGATGGAAAGCGCCTCTCTAGCGCAGACGCGATTAAGCTGGACAAATGTATTCGCCTTAAGTTATGCACCAAATTGCTTCAAGTACCTAGTATCACAGTATACGTCATTCCCGATTGCAAGAATGGGGATACGTCGGTATGCGATGCCCAAAAGATCGGTGATTTCGGGACGTGGCAATACAAGTGAAACCTCATCCAACAAACGTGTGGGTCAACAGGATGCCTAGGAAGGGCGGCGTACACGTGTACAACTCACGTTGACTTTCTGATGAGGTATATCCTTGAGTATAAGAATGTTGTCAATCTTTATCGAGTAGGGTGAGGGGTCGTAACTGAGTGAAATTGTAAATTTGCGTTGAGTTGTAATAGCAACGATACTACCCACCGATAGATAATGACAGGTGATTTTGAAGGAGACATCGTTGTTAACGTTGACTGGGGCTCCAATGTTGATTATATGTGAGCTAGCTCGAGTTTCAAGGGATCAAGATATCCTGAGAAGAAGATTTATCACGAGCAGCCGCAACCGCAGCCGCAGTTGACCGGGCAACCGGCACGAATCATGAAACTTGATGCCCATGCATAACAATTGGTGTCAAGAAGCATCCTCAGTGCTGATGAGAGCTTTCCTCGAGAACAGTGACAATACAGACGACTGGATGGATAGACGAGTGGCTGTGCACTTGTGGATGGCCGAAGCAAAAGAAACATATTTTCGAAGATTGCAAGAGATCGAATGTCTACAGACCGTAAGTACAACAAGCTGGTGAGGATTAAATATCCACTATTCTGTATCTGAGGTCAATAATCTTCGGCAACGAGCGGGGATGATGCTATATTTAGAAACTTCATCGCCCTGTCGCAAACAAAACCAAGGTTTGAGTGTTGGCAGCTCTTCAAGACGACCCTCATACTCCTCTCATGACTGAGCAACGATCTCCTCCGCATACCTATAGCTCAGAATACGGTGATCCTTTTGCGGACCATTCGCATCGTCCTCATTTTCAAGAGCCTGAGGTGCCCTACCGTCAACCGTCCCCATATTCACTAGCAGCAAGTAGCACTGCGAACTTAGATGCTCGAGAGAGCACATACGATGATGATGAGTTTGAGAAACAGCCGCTGACATCTGGGCAAAGCTTCACTGGCTTTTACCCCCCACCGTACGTTGTTTGTTGTACTGTTGCCCACTGTACACTCATTTCAGACCCGAAGTACTTTGGACCCCAATACACTGGGTGATCCTTATGGCGATCGTCCCATGTCAGTGGTCTCTGATGTAAGCGCTGGAGTTGAGAGCGCGTGGAGGCGTCGCCAGACCATCAAACGTGGTGTGACACGCAAAGTCAAGCTCACCAACGGCAACTTCATTGCGGAATATCCCGTGCCTACTCCAGTGTTCTCAGCCATCGAAGCTAAATGGTCATCCACGAAAACTACGGAGTTCTCGTAAGTACACTTGGCTATCGATCGATATATCTCCCGTTAAGCTCTCGCAGCCATATGCGCTACACTGCGGCAACCTGCGATCCTGACGATTATACTGAGGCCAATGGCTGGTCTTTGCGGACCAAGATGTATAATCGTGACACGGAATTACTCATCGCTGTCACCTCATACAACGAGGACAAAACGTTGTATGCACGTACACTGCATGGCGTTATGCTCAACATTCGTGACATCTGCAAGACCAAGCAGTCCAAATATTGGAGAAGGACTGCTGAAGAAGGAAATCCCGCTTGGCAAAAAATCACCGTTGCCCTGATTGTTGACGGTCTAGAAGCGATGGACAAGAGTGTCCTGGATATCCTTGCCACGGTTGGTGTGTATCAGGATGGAGTCATGAAGAAGCAAGTCGACGAAAAGGACACAGTTGCGCATATTTTTGAGGTACGAAGAGCCTATCAAACCGTTCTACGTAATCAAGTACTGATACACTTTGTAGTACACAACACAGCTGTCGATGGACGCGACTCCCCAACTTGTTCTTCCTCAAGTCAACGACCCTTTAAATCTGGTTCCCGTTCAGATTATCCTTGTTCTCAAGGCAAAAAATCAAAAGAAGATCAATTCTCACCGTTGGTTATTCAATGCCATTGGCCGAATGCTCAATGTCGGTCAACCCATCAGAACTTTGACTCTGACCGATTGAACTAATGAACATGGTAGCCTGAGATTTGTGTTTTAATTGACGCGGGTACCAAACCTGGGCATAAGTCAATATACTATCTCTGGGAAGCCTTCTACAATGATCCCAACTTGGGAGGCTGTTGCGGTTTGTGTTTGTCTAAGTCCTATGTTATCGAGCTGACATTGTAGCATAGGCGAAATTCACGCCATGATTAAGGGGGGAAAGAAACTTTTGAATCCTTTGATCGCTGCTCAAAATTTCGAATATAAAATGTCCAATATCTTAGGTGATTGTGCTTGGTCTCACCTCAACCTCTCAGACTACATTATTTTCTGTAGACAAACCCTTAGAGAGTTCTTTTGGTTACGTTTCTGTGCTTCCAGGTGCCTTCTCGGCCTATCGGTATCGTGCTATCTTGGGACGTCCTTTAGAGCAGTACTTCCATGGTGATCACTCCTTGGCTGATCGTCTTGGACCGAAAGGTATATACGGAATGAACATCTTCACCAAGAACATGTTTTTGGGTAAGCTTTCTTGTATGACAAACTGTGAGCGATATTAAGGTTTTCTTCAATAGCTGAGGATCGTATCCTGTGCTTCGAACTCGTTGCGAAAGCCGGAGACAAATGGACCCTGACATACGTGAAACCAAGCAAAGCTGAAACCGATGTTCCCGAGAGTGCTCCAGAATTGATCGGGCAACGTCGACGTTGGCTCAATGGTTCCTTCGCAGCTTCAGTCGTATGTTTTCGAATTACCATCATTTTTGGTTTTCCTAATAGTCTGCTTAGTATGCGCTTGTCCACTTCTTCGCGTTCTACAAGTCAGGACACGGAATCATTCGCATGTTCTTTCTCCATGTTCAGGCCCTTGTATGTGCTAATTTCCTCAGTCAATACGCCAAAGTCACATGTCATTTATAGTACAACATTTTTTCGCTTATCTTCTCATGGTTTGCCCTCGCCAATTTGTGGTTGACGTTCAGCATCATTATCGATCTTCTTCCGAGTCAAAATATTGTAATATTCGGGACTGAGGCTGTTGTATGTACTTTTTTTAAAGAGTTTAGGTTTCAGTTGACAATGGCCTTTGCAGACACACTGGGTCAATGAAGCATTCAAATGGGTTTATTTGGCTTTCCTAGCGATGCAATTTGTCCTGGCCTTGGGTAACCGACCGAAGGGTGAGCGATTAATGTATACGATAACCTTATGGTAAGTGCTCTGTTGCATGCTTTAAAAAACCTGTCGATTACTGGCATTGACAGGGTATATGCAATTCTCTCGGTTTATTTGCTGGTTTGTTCGTTCTGGCTAACAATCAAAGCTTTCGCCGTACGTCATAACCTCCTTGGATACCCATTGTATTCTCAAAGTGGAATTATAGGCCATTCCCGAGCAGCTGAGGAACAAGACTACGTCACAAGTTATAGCAACATTTTTTGAACCTCCGGTTGGCGCTCTAATGGCTGCAATGATATCAACTTTTGGTACGGTGCTACTACAGTCACTGACCCGTCATACATCATGTTTATCTCGTGACAGGTATCTACTTCATTGCGTCGTTCCTCTACGTAAGCAATAACTTTCCTCGGATAAATAAGCTCTAATTGATAATATGCCCAGCGTGACCCTTGGCACATGTTCTCCAGCTTCTTGCAATATCTTTGTCTTGCACCTAGCTTCACTAACGTGCTCAATGTTTACGCGTTCTGCAATCTCCACGATGTACGGTTATATTCCTCACTTTCTTGGCACTTCCATCTCAACGTCATCACAGGTATCGTGGGGTACAAAAGGGAGTGACAAGGCTGAAGCACTGCCTTCAGTATCGTCTTCAAAAACAAAGGGCACGGATGCGCCTGTTGTTGTGGATACTGCCAAAGTCCAGGAGGATGTTGATGCTGCATTCAAGGAGACGGTCAGCCGAGCAATGACCAAACTCAATGTCAAAGAAGTCGTTGAGAAACCGACCATGGATGACCAGAACAGAACTTTCCGGACGCGACTTGTTGCGGCATGGATGCTCTCTAACGCAACTCTTGCTATTGCCATCGAAAATATTAATGGTCTGCCTAGTAAAAATCCTGAAGAAGATGAGGCATCGCTGCGGCAGAAACAGAACTTTTACTTCGGTGTCATTCTCTACTCAACATTTGCTTTGTCGGCTGTGCGGTTCTTAGGGGTACGTGACATATCTCGTTATGAGCTAGACAACTGATACATAGGATTCTCTAGTGTTTGTTCTACTTCTTTAAGCGCAACTTGTTCAGGTTCTGCCGCAAAAATTGATTTACTGCTTTTGGAATTTTCTCGCAACATATCTTGGGAACTCTATTGACATTCACATATTCAAAAACTTGGCTGGTCCTGTTTGATGAGGCCACATGACAGTAATATACTCAACTTCTTGCATACATCGTCCTCATTCCATTCCTTCTGAGTACGATCCGGACTTTATGTATATCTCTTTGCTTACTTGGAGAGTTTTGAAATTTCCAATTTACATTGCAATGCTAGAAACTGGAAGGAGGAAATAATTGGATGAGATAATTAGGGACGTCATGAGTACATTCCAACAAACTGGTCTCTATCCTCGTCAGGTCCAGCATTGTTTCTATCACTATCGGGGTTATGTGCTCGTAGCACGGGAAGGGAACCAAGTACATAGAGAGAGCGTAACAAGCTTGCGTGGCGCTCGAGTTGCCGCTCAAGAGAGGATAGAAGACTGTCAGGGTCATGAATGGGCTCAGACACCACAGATCCTGTGTCATGAGTTGAAGTCGGTTTGACGAGAAGGTGCCGGCACATCGGACATGAGTCATGCTGCCCAGGACTTTTAATGAAAACAGGAAAAGAAAGCGTTGTACTCACAGCTTCTTTTATCCACTTGCTTATACTGAAGATGATACATAAGCTATCACAAAGAGGTAAATGGTATGGTTCACTTACTCTCGGCGACAAAAGATATGCCCACACTGCCATGATTTGGACAACCTTGTGATACCTAATTCTTCGACTGGGTGTGCTGGAGAATCCATAGCCAAAGCAACCTCTTCCTCTGCAACTATTGCAAGATATGGTGTAATACAGATAGGGCAGGACGAGTCTAACAAAGGGGTTATGAGGTCCTTACTAAGGTATCAGTTTGCTGCGCCTGCCTTTGTGGCCGAGATCTGATAGCTCCTGTTCAGTGAGTCTAGGTAGACCATTTAAAAGATCCTGTATCTGGCTAGTCGGAGCTTTTTTCAGAGTGCATTGACAAAAGGCAGAGCTAAATCAAGCATACGCTTGGCTAAGCTGATTTGGAGGCAGGCCGGCCATGATTTGGTCTCTGAGGATCTGTATATGTTCTGCGATCTCCTCAAGTGACGTTGAAGAGAGTCGGGGGCCCTCTTCTCCGGGATTTGGCCTCAAGTTAGAATCGTCCATCACGTTCCAGTGTAACGATACATCAAGGACGCGTGGTAAGAACTAACGCGTCAACGGAAGCATCCCGGGCCGCTGGTGAAAGATTATGTAAAGTATGCGCTTGGCACTTTTCCTCTCACTATGGAAGTGAGTCCATATTTTCAGTAACGCGCGAAGACATTGACCGATTCTTAAGATTGTCAATGCCCGAGCTGCCCTATTATCGAATTATGAAGTCTTGACATTACTGCGGGAACTCGAGGGCGATCATTTAGCTCGTGCCAAAACAGCTCTGCGCGTCAAGAAGGAAGAGGAGGCAGCTGGGCTTCCCCCGCATCTATCTGGTGGTGATACGGTTTTTGGAGAGGCTAGCGAGAACCTGAGAACAGTGGAGGTCGAGGTGCCCAACTCCTTTCAGATATCACCCCTCGAATGCGTCCACTGATATAATCGTTACAATAGGCAATACAGTATCTCTCTGCCGATTACCTTCCAACAGTGAGGCAATCTCCGGAAGGGATTACGAAGCTAGTCAAGGGTCTCGCGTCATATCAACTGACCAAGGCCGAGAAGCTACAGATTGTTAACCTGGCACCCACTATGCCAGTTGAACTATATGTTGTACGTTTAAAATTCAAGATCGCATCTACACAAATTTTTGATTTTTCTTTCTCTCAGGTTGTAGAAGAGCTAGAAGACAGACTTGGTGATACCATGGAGGATATACTCACTTGTGTCGACTCAAGTCTTGGTGCTCCTGCCGCTCCTCCAACAACAGGAGCAGAAATGTCCTCGCTCGTTCAACATTCTGATGAATCATCTTATCTTCATTCCTCCTTTTTGGATGACACTCTGAATTACCCTGAAGCCAACGACGTATATCAAGAGGAGATCATTTTCGATGACGTTGGGGAGGGCGTAGGTATTGAAGGCGACCTGGATGTGGAAGAAGACTGATCGAGTACGCTTGCTGATTACCCCGGGTTGAGACTTTCTTAAACTCTTCACCGTCATGCAAAAACAATGTGCTTGAAGAACTGAAGAACGGCACACGTTATTCTCCCGGTTCTGGCGTAGGCGTGTCAATGAAAAGGTCCTCACCAGCGACAAGAAACACGAGCATGACGAAGGGCATTTAATCAGTGAACGTTGGTTAAATCATTGTTGTAGGTGGCTAATGTAGCTCATTTGCTCGATTCTTGACATTCACAAAACAGTACTGTAGATGTACAATACTTAGACAAGTGTACAGACGTCTCACAAGATTCACTGAGTTTTAGTTTGTTCAGCTCATGGAGGTAATGCGGCGATCGTTAGTGATATTGAATAGATAGGTTGATGGTACATCTAACGTTGGACAGAAATACAGACAAAAAGGAATTAAACAAACGAGAGAGCTATTACGAGGTCATCAACTCTTCTAGAGAGCGGAAGGTCCAGCCAGATGAGAGATAAATATTGCGAGTCGTCAGGCTAGAAGGGGTTTTCTTCATCGGTCTCAAGAATCGTCCCTTTCCGTTCAGTGGTCGCAAGGGGAATATCTCCATCAACCTGTTCGTCACCACTATCATCGTTTTGTGTAGGCTGTGAAGCGAAAAGTTGTACAGGCTTAGCCCCCCTATCCACAATATTAGGCGAAAGGTCCAAGTTATGAGGCCCAAAAAACATACTTGCTGAACTGCTTCTTCTTCGCCGCATTAAGCTTCTGGGTGACTGGAGTTACAAGGTTATCGGTAGGGGAGATGAAATTGGGGTTGCTAATATGTTGAACAATGATAGAATAGGTCAGCCTCAACATCGGATCAACGCTCCCAGAAAAAATTGACGGACTGATTCTTAGCCATCCTCTTAGCTAGAAGGGCCTTTGTACCCAGGGACGGAGCCTGGTTCGCGACGTTGCCCAAAGGTGCTTGGGGCACGACAATATGTGCTGCCTGGGATGGATTATGCATCGGCTGAATGGATGAAGTAGCGGGAGAATCGTCGGGAGTGGATGTAGCGGACATCGGCCAGCAAGGGAAAGTTCAGTAAGTGGATGGTTGCTGGTAGAAGGCAAGATGCGTTTGCTCCCATCACTTTTATGAACGCGTGAAAGAACCAACATCATGTGACCCTGTCTTGCCTTTCGGGGATCCGGAACCTTTTGCCCACAGCCCACAAGTATATACATTCATGCTGAAATTCGGTGCTTGCACGTAACATTAAAATCCAAGATGTATGCTTATATATTCTAACTGAAACTACGTCGGATTAGTAAAAGTGGGAGTGTGGGGTATCGTTCAAGTGATCAGCATATTAAGCGCAAGGGGTCCGAGTACATCCTCGGAATCACATCACAACACACTCCTTGTCTTCTGCTTTCGCGCCTTGAAAGCCCATCTCTGCAAACGTCGCGGGTCCTTTGCTAGGCTTGGCGGCATACACCACCCCACCCCCGAGACCAGGTGTCGTGGTGGGTACCTTGGGGTCATCCTCTTCTTCCCCTTCGTTCTTAGGACTGTCCGTCTGAGATTGATGTGGCATAGCCGGTGAGGGCTGGGACGACGGGGATCCGTAAGCACTAATTGCACGCCCTCCTCGCCCAAGTCCAGGACGTGCAGGGCTTTGTGCCCTTGCTGGGCGAGGTCCAAGGCTTTTCCCACCCCCGGCCATACCAGAGGGCACAGTAGTATCAGTCAGTGTGTATCGGTGCATAGGAGGTGGGTTGGCACCAGGCCCTCCGGCCGAATGGGGCCGTTGCCCGGCACCGGGACCTTGCCCTTGGCGAGGCAAGGGTTGGGTATTCTGGTGGACAGGTGGTGGCGAGTATTGCGGCTGCGGTGGAGTTCGCGTCTGTTGTTGATATTGCTGTCGAATGTGTTGTGCGGGGGTCAACTGCTGCGCAGATTGTGGCTGAGGGCTGGAGTATCCGTTAGGACGCGGACCCATTGAGTTTCGACGAACAGCCTCAACAACCCGTTGGGCATCAGGTCGTTCGCGGAACGCCTGCCGCGGGTGTAGGGTATTGGTATCATGATTTCCTTGTTGCTGTTCCGGGAACTGCGAAGACGGCAAAGGTGGCATTGGCTGTCTGTATGGAGAATCATAACCTTGAGTCTCCGAGCGTTCTTTCGCCTGCGTGCGTTTGCGGACAAGTTTGTTCTCTGTGATTGTGTCATGCTGCTGTCTTGAGAGGGCGTTCGGGGAAGGTTGTGATAGTGCAGCCAGACGCTCAGATGCATCATTATTCCCGTGAGATTGTGCCTATCATTTCAACAACGTGTGAGCAAACATCATAACATGTGTGAACTTGAAACACATCGGATCACATACCAATCTGTACCACTGAATGGCAGTTTGCAGGTCCTTTGGACAACCAACTCCTACTTCAGTGTAGTATCCCATCGCAAACTCGGCGCTAGGCAATCCCTTTCTCGCCGCCTTTTCTGCGAATGTAAATGCCAATGCTTCGTCCTTGTCAAATCCACCTTCTTCGCCTTCTTCGCCACCAGAACCACACAGGAACCATTTACTGAGTGCCATGTCCGCCTCTACTTCACCCTGTTGACTTGCCAGACTGTAATATTGAACACTCAATAATGGGTCGAAAGGGAAAGGCGGCTGAGCAAACTCGTAGGCATGTCCGAGTTTGTACTGTGCTGGTGAAAACCCTAAGTAAGCAGCGCGTTCAAGGTGCTTCCGGACCTCCAAAATTTGAGTAGATCCGGGAGGAATGTATGGAGCAAAGAGAGAGGCGGGAATCGGCGCCGGGAGAGAAGCAAACTCGCCCAGAAGTAGCAACGCGAATATGTAAGCTGGTTGGGGTGTCGTCACACTTGCTAACGTCGCTGCACGATGAAGAAGTGGAAGCGCGAGAGACGGGTTGGGCTGCAAGCCGAGTTGTCCCATTAAATGTGCCATTCCCATACGCTGAAGATAGATCAGCTCTACCATTGAGATCATGATAAAACTGATCACTGACATATGCACAACTTTCAACGCCGAGTTTGACGCCACGTTCGAAACAGTCACGGGCGCGTGTTGCATCATTGACGTTTTCATAATCACGGCCAATCCGGAACCATGCCGCAGCATAGCCAGCCCTGGCAGCGGTTTCAAAGTCTCGGAAAGCAACGCGCAAATTCTTTTGGACATGTTCTGGGTATGCACCGCTCGCGGCCAATGTCGCACGCAGATAGATGGCCTCCGCAACATGCGGAGGGATAGGCTGTGCCGATGAAGCTGCGATCTGGAGGACAGTTGGTACGGCAAACTGTGCAAGACGTAGAAGAGCAGGATCATGAATGATTACAGGGCCTACAGGAGGATCTGTCGAGGTAGAAGTGTTAATTGTACGGTCAACGAGGGTTAGTACGTCGCGCGCCCATGCGACCTTAAGTGCATGATCGTAATTGGGGTTTTGAATAGCTGGGACAATCGCTTGAAGTGTCGCAACAGTAGGCATGGGCGCCGTGAGCGATGGAGCGGTAGGCTGCGGAGGAGATTGCTGGATAGGCTGTTGAATGGGCTCTGGTGAAGAAAAGTTGTACGAAGGCGTCTGATTAGGGTCAAACAACAGAGCAGGTGGGAGTGTGGGACTTGAAAAAAGCTGATTTTGTACGCCAGAATTAACTAAAGAACTTCCAGCAAAAGGAGACCATTCCGTGCCTGGGGGAGGCGGGAGCGAGGCATGACTTTGTGCTGGCTGCGGAACGGTGAAGCCAGGAGAATAATTGACTCCTGAGTAATCTTCAAGGTTGTATGCCATCTTTAGAGACATCAAGACATCAGATGAGGGTGGATGAGAGAGCAAGGACTTACGTTGGCAGGAATCGATGGGTCGACGCGATGGGGACGCGGGGCAGCGATAGGATCAGCAAAGTGCGGCGGAGAGTCGTATCGCAGTTCTTGAGGAACTGGAGGAACAGGGGGAGGATTGGACTGGGAATGGCTCTGTGGGCTGTAGGGACGAGGAGGCACAGGAGGCACCGACATAGTTCAACTTGGAGTCGAGACCATCAGATTCAACTCAATTTCAAATCTCAGATAAGATAGGTAGATATCGCCCATAGTAACATAGCCAACACCACGTCGCCCCTTCCTCGAACGTGCCCTTCTGACATCTGATGCGATCATCTCCAGGCGCAGCTAGCTTGCATTATTCCACAATAGGTCCCGCGCTGACAGCTACTTTCAGAGTCCTCCTGCAGCATTGCCAGGTAGTCAAAAATACACCTATCGACGGAGGACGTTCAAATTCAACTTCGGGCGTGCTCTCTTCGACGGTTTCCACCTCACAAACATCTTCTAAGACATCTTCTGAAGTCCAGCAAAACGTGTCGAGCTAAAGTTTCTGTCAGCTCACGATATCGATTATTGGGTTTCACTCGTTTCAATACACCATTGAACCTTTTCAATGAACCATCCCGTGATACTCACTGCAACCAACTCATCTCGAAATTAAACGAAATGATACATACCTGTCCACCTCTACCTGACACCGGCAGTCGTGTACTGGACCCTACATTGCGACTGACTTTCAAGACGACTGGTTCGAGTCTATCACCCGTCTCAGGTCCATGTTACAGTCTTGTCTCATCCACATATTGCTTTCTGTTCCATGTACGGATTTTGACCCTACACTTCGCTTCCGACGTTTGCCCAATTCAAGCCAGCGCAATTGAAGCCTTTGCCATAACTGAATCTGAATTCCCTCGTCAGAATGAATCTGGATGATCAATAGGCTGCTGACTCAGTACCCACACAGTGGCCAAACTAGAATGTATGGTACGTGAGAAGATGTACATTATATCCGACCCCCGTCCGCTCTTATAGGTGAAAGATGATACGTGGCCCCAAGCGCGTAGTTTCGCAAGAAAAGCTCCGCCGTTACGACGGCATCGCATAGAGGACCCACGGGTTTTCTAATAGTTCAATCTTTTGTTCTCTGTGCCCGCCACACTTCAAGATCACATGCACTGCTGCGGTCTAAAGTCATAGCCTTCGCTTATGAAACGAACGCATGATTTCCCACATCGAAGTGGAAAATGTAAGTGGGAAGTGCACATCAGAACTCCGACCTCTTGGGTACTTGCAGGTCTCTCCGGTGGCAATCACAACGTGTTTTGGACAAGAGGGGTGAGTGTGCGATTTCCACCGTCGATCGAGGTCTATATCCGCGGGCCTGCCTTCGTCATGCTGCTGGTCTCGAAACCGTCTTCAAAAGACAGCGTTTGAACCGGAGATAGAGGTTTATCATTCCTAGGTTATGCAAGGCAACTTCGACTCATGCTCAACGCTCTTCTAATCAGCGTAAAGTTTTGATTTTCACAAAAATGTATGTGTGCGGCTACATAGTACTGGAAGCGATGTAAGCGTTGAATGTTGGTTATTACTCGCATAGAAATCGTATGCCCGTGCTGCATACTCCGTTTTAGAGTTGAACACGATTATGGTCAAGACTGGGCTACGTATGCAACACATGCCTTCATTAACGTTCATTACTCCCTACCCTCACTCCGACTCTGCGAGGATTACTAAATAAAGAGTTCTCGAAGCTAATGACTCTTCTCGAGCACAAGTTGCAGCATCAAATGTGGAGTGGTTTTTGGGTTTTGCGCAGTTGTATTTCCCATCTGGCTCCCGATATCTCGGTCCGCAACTGTACATCATAACTGTCCAAAAGGGTGCATCAAGTCAAGACGTGCAAACGTACAAGAAACCAAGATTACTCTTATTCGTTAGCCCAAGGATTGCCGTTACTTATATGAAGGTCACCAGGTCGACCCTGTTCAGATACTGGCGCTAGAGTGTCGGAAACGGGTCCCATAAATGACGGACGAGCAGATCGAAGTCCGTTGAACTTAACTCGCCCACACACTCTAAGTCCTGGATAACTCCACACCTGCCCTGAACGCCCACACTTCCACTACGCCAGGCCACGCCCCCTACTACCCCGCTTTCTATCGCCTATCCGGAGCAAAAGCTACCGAGTCGGAGCTCGTAAAGCAATACATATCTTCAGTGCCTGCGGACCCATTGACTGGCCACCAACTCAGAACCCCTCGTCCTGCTTCCGCCTCTTTTCCTGTAACTTTAACGATGCCCAACAGTAGTCCCATGAAACGAAGAAAGATTGCCGTTCTAGGCGCCCGTTCTGTTGGTTTGTGCTCGCTATACGTCATTTTTGACAATATGCTGATTGTCACTGCGCATCGGTAGGCAAATCTTCAATGATCGTCCAATTCACTGAGGGCCACTTTGTCGATTCCTACTATCCCACCATCGAGAGCGTATTCTCCAAGACGGTCGGCTACAATGGAATTGAATATGACTGTGAGATCATTGATACTGCCGGACAGGTACGTGCAGTCGATATAATAGATCATTCAATGCCCATGAAATGCCTGCAAGGACGAATTCTCGCTTCTCGGACCAAAACACACTATCGGCATCCACGGCTTTGTGCTCGTATATTCTGTCTCTTCACGCAAGTCTTTCGACATGATACAAGTAATCTATGACAAGATTATCGATTTTTGTGGCCTCATGGACATTCCATGTGTTATTGTAGGTGCGAAGATGGACCTGCAAAAAAGGTGCTTTGGGTTGCATTTATGGAGATACACCTCCTTATCTTTAAAATAGTCGACAGGTGGAGAAAACTGAAGGCCAACGCCTTGCAGATACGAAAAGAGCCGCTTACACCGAAGCCAGTGCGAAGAAAAACACCAATATAGCCCTTGTATTTGAACTATGTCTCGCGGAGATTGAAAGACATTCACCGACGAGCAGTCAACAACCAGCAGACGAAAAACGTCCTTGTGTCATCATGTAACTTCTTACATCCTTGCCATGGACTGTATCCATGGGACATCCACCTGCATCTTTCTTTCTCTGGTCTTTTGGTAATTGGGTTTTCTAGTTATTTAAACGCATCCACATCTATGTGTACATCTTTCGCTGTCCCTGTTTTCCTTGTTCCTTGTTCTCTTTGTTTTGAACATGCTGTATGTTTGTTGAATCGCGCAGTGATCATGAAAAAAATATGTTTCTTGTTTAGATTCATATCGCTAGCAGTACATTTGTTTGACATTCCTATGCGGTTCCATCGCCCAAGTACCGGACCTTGATTTCTCGACCATTCAGACCAGCAGCTTTAATTATCTGAGGATCATCAGGTACAAGATCAATAGCCTGATCACTCCACTTGACGTCGTGGCCCTCGACGTCCAGAACAATGCCTTTGACAGGCTTGTTGGTGGACAGTAGGACTGACTCGCCATCTGCGCCAACGGTGACCTTCAAGCCAAGCTCCTCTCTTGTGGGGAATTTGATGAATTTGAAAGGTTCTGGCCTTAATAACAGGGGTATTGAGCATCTTCAACTTCATTGAAGATGTTGAACCATACCAATTAGAATAACGGCTAAGGATCTCTCCGTTCTCGTCGATCAATCGGGCGGATACAATCAAACCCCTAGGAACCTCGCTATCTTTTCTCCTAATAGGCTGTCCAGGAAGGCTACCTTTGAACAGTTCTGTGCTGGCATTGGTCGCAAGCACAACATCCATTGAAATAGTATCTCTCCAATCTGATTGGAGATCAAAAGTCGTGACTTCAAGCTTAGCCCTCTTCTCAGAGAGAGTGCTGTTGGTTCCCCAGATTTCAAGTTTGGTTTCGATGGTAAATTTATCGGCGTGGCGATCATCCTCAAATACCTTGTGGTCCTTCCTGGTCATTCCGACAGTGAAAGGACGAAGCTCGCGAGCAATCGTGAAGAACGCAGGCTTAGGCCGCAAGAAGTAGTCGACAATGGCCCAAGATGTCACAGGCCAGCAGTCGTTGATCTGTAGGAATGCCGTCAAGAGCAGGCCCTACATGCAGAGACAAGATCAATGTACCTGCCAAACTAAAGCTCCGGCGGTGTACTCTCTACCCTTTCCTCCCCAATTACGACGCCACAGACGGTACGCAGATGCTAGGGTTTCGGCTTGCATCACTTGCGTATAGTAAACATAACTGGTGAATATGTGAGTCGAAAGATATTGGCAAAGTATATGGACGTAGGTCTATACCTCTCCATCTCAAAAGAGTGCTTGAAGTTCTCCATCAAGTAAAGCTGCGAAGGATTTAGATATCCCCGTGACTCGAACTTCAAATCATACCTCCAAGCGACGTTCAAAACCATCAGCTTTATTATGATTATTGTTGGTCCTGCAAGAAATCAGCTAAGGCTGACCATACTACAGGATTATGTATACCTTGACTGCGGGAAGCGCTCAGATATATCGCCGCCTAGCCAGTAATCAACGGTGCGTATATTCGGGTAGCCCTGCCTAGACTATAGATCAGGCCTTGTTATATGAAGTTTTGGCAACTACTCACATGCCAAACTCGGAGACAAAACGGCCGGACAAAATGTCCCAGTTGTGCCAGGGTTCTTGGGAACCGTGCCAAACGTTCCCTATAAAGTAAAAACAAAATCGAATGAATCGTGGCATGCTGTAGATTGTCGACTTACATTGATGAATATCCCCAAACGTCCTGTCAGTTGTAGGTTTACCATGACCACTGTATGGGGAGGCGCGGTGGTAGTAGATATTGCAATTCCTTTTTACAGCAGCCGGTAGAGTGACTTCATAAATATGGCGAGCTGGGAAGTTCGTCTTGCGGAAATCAGATGTTTCATCGTTGTAGTCCAATTCAAGTCCAAGCTGTTCAGCAATCTGGTAGTCTGAAAATAGCTTTAGGGTCACTGAAAAAAAATTACGAATATTATATCCTACCCTCATTGTTTCCGGCTTGTCAGGAGTTTCGATTTAGCATTTGAAGTCATGGACGAAGGATCTCACCAAAAATAACGATTGAAGGATGATGGCGCAGCCTCTTTACATTCTGGTCAACTTCTACCTCAACAGATTTCAGGAAAGAGTCATATGCAGGATACTAAACAGTCAGATCAACAATTGGATGCTCGGAGTCAACATCAAGAGACTGATGAGTTACCTGCCCACATCCAAACATGAAGTCTTGCCAGACTAGGACTGCATAACCACATGGTCATTTTCCGTTGGAAGAAGTAAGCGTGTATTTCTTACTTCCGAGTTCTGAAATTGGTAAGTTGTGCGATAGATACGGACAAACGATACTGCAACTCACCGTCACAGATGTCATAGAAAACATCATTTTCATAGACACCTCCACCCCACACACGAACCATGTTTTGATTACCATCTACCATAAGCTGCAACCAAGCTCTGTACCTCTCCGGGGTGACACTGAATCCAGAATTAGCCGTGCAAAGTCAGACTAGGTACTTGAGACGCTTACGTTGTCAAGAAGGAATCGGCAGGAATCCAGTTCGATCCTATGCGACAAATATAATAAGAACAACGAAGCCTCATCATAGAGAGAATATGACCTCCGCAAAAAATTCTGATATTGTTGATCTCAAAGAGGAAACTCAAGCCTTCCTGACCAATCAACTTGTCCTCGACCACACGCGCACGGCGGAATGCGATCTTTAGGGCTTTTGTGTCAAGAAGTTCACCTCGCTGAACAATGGTATAATAAGTCATTAAATCTTTGGAATATTATGAAAACGAAACCTCATTGGTCAATTTAGCCTCAATTGTATAAAGAGGTTGTTTGCCATACCCAACAGGGTACCAGAGGTCAACTTTTCCGGCAGGGAGATCAAAGTCGGCCTTGGCATGGCCAGCGTCTGTCGAAGCTGTCGTGGACGCTATAACAGATCCATCAGCGGCTTTGAGCACAAAAGAGGCGTGACCTGTGGCGCTGCTCGATAGACAAAGGTCTACAGAGACTTTGACATCAAGTGCCTCGGAAACGTCACTCCTGACGTCTAAATCGGCAATACGAGTTTCATAAGTTTGAAGTGAAATGGGTTTCCAGGGGCCGATTGTCATGAGAATTGGACCTGAGGACCAATACTTTCTAGCATATTGCGGATTGACAATGTGACAAGACGTACCCCAGTCCCAGCCATAGCTAGATATGGGTAGACCCTGATTGATGAGTAGCCTTTTAGTAATGAAAAGCGACGCACTTGTATTGAGCCTTGCGCACATGGAGGCGGCTCGAGTCGCCATTCCACAGTCCAAATTTCGCATGTTGTTTCTCGATGTCCCTGCCCTGACAATAAGATATCAGGACTGAATAACTTCAAAAACAAATCGGAGCACTTTGAGGAATGCGCTTTCAAACGTCAAGACAAGTTCGTTGGCTCCAATCTTCAAGGACTCTTCGACTGCGACTCGATAGGTGACGAACTGATTGTTTGCTCTGCAAAGAGGTGATCGCAAATCAGGCATCACTTCCTGATCATCATGACATACTCAAGAATCGTTTCCCCGTTCTACGCAGTGTGGTAAGAACCTGATTAGAAAGTCTCTATTTCAGATCTACTGACCAAGTCAACTCTGACAAAAGTATCGAGGCCGTCAAAAACTAAGTCAACATGGGGGCACTTGTATTCCTCCTCAGTCACGGTAAAGGCCGATTTGAAAGCCCACTCGCTTTCACCAACCCCTTACGTAGATATAAGTCAGTTATCGTTGTTGGCAAATACTTTGACATCCACAACAAACATTGAACATCCCACTCGTTAAGTCCAATAAACTACGAACAGGTTGGGCTCGAATACGTTAGTACAATTTAGCTGAATATATGACGTACCGGGTCAGGGATCTTTCTCAGTTTCAGAAGTTCGACATGAACTGTGGTCGGAAATTCGGACGTTGGCAACCACTCTCCATTTTGTGTCCCTGCACCTCCACCAACCTGAGTGAAGGACCAATCTCGCAGTAAACGTGTTACGCTCATAAAGTAAGAGTCTGGGAATAGAAGGAGAAAGCTGGGGAAACAGGGAGCTATAAGAATACCCGTCGGTGCGGCATGATCATGTACGGACCGACATTGGTGGGAGCCTTCCGAGGTTTTTCCATCAACAGCTAAAAGTTGATCTTCTCATCTTTCATTCTCATAGGCTGATTCGGCTGAGTCAATAAACGTCAATAAACTTCACCCCTGAATCGTCAAGTGTTAGACGAAGCTAGGCAATGGCACAATCATGGAAACGTTCCTTATAACATGTACCGAAGACCCTTGACTTTAATACCCTTTTCTTCCTCCTCCCTATCCAGCATTTTATTCAGATAAACCAAATGCTGCCTGAATACCCAACACAAAAGGATGGAAAAGCCACTAGTGGATATACAAATGGCATACGAGTTATGATACGATGGACCCCATGGCAATGGCCACACGTATCTGGTCGCTGAATTTAAGTCATGAAGAAAAACTTTCCAGAATGTTACTCACGATCCAGCAACGTTTCCCAGTTGCGCGAAGGCATTGATGAAAGCCAGGGCGACTGCGCGTTTCGACGGTGGTCGTGCGAACGTATTACTTATCCATGCGTAGAACACAATGTATCCTGCGTAGGACTGAGCCATTAAGAATCTGCCCATGAGAGTAAATCATGATGAAAAAGAGAAGATTACGAATGTGACACACAAGGAAACGTATCGAACAGCGGTATTCATAGTTGAGATTGCCATGATGAATCCCACAATTCCGAAAGCATACGAACCCACTATGTGATAGAAACGCTCGCCAACTTTATCGGAATGGCTGTAAGCACCGAAAGAGCTAGTATCATAACACCTGAAGTTACGGACGAGACTTACTATGCGAGAAAGGCTGACACAATGACGGCGAACACGAATGGTGGAGCACAGAGTAGAAGTGACACAGTGGTGTTAAAACCGAGGGTAGCACTCAACGTCGGAAAAAACGCATTAAAGGATAGGGCTACGACCTCTGACGTCAGCACGACAGAAAGCCCCCACACTTTGATATCTGTGATAGCCAGCCAGAACCCAGAACGTTGCCCTTCTGTCTGCTCTTCATCTCCAACGCCCGCATCTTCCTCCATGCGGCGAAGGGCGAGAGCACGTTCTTCAGTAGAAAGCCATCGCGTGTTCGCAGGGAAGTCGGGGAGAACGAAAATAGCGAGTACAGCAATGGCAATAGTCAAGGCGCCTTCTATATAGAAAAGCCATCTGAGAAGGATCATAAGTTGAGCAAGACGTAGTGCAGAGAGGAATTTACCTCCACGCGGCATGTCCAAGCTTGCCATTCATTCCACTGAGAATTCCAGACGCCATTAGGGCGCCAAAAGCGTTACTAATGATATTACCGCAGTATAGGATAGCCGTTCGGAGACCGAGTTCGTCC
The DNA here is from genome assembly GCA_017657195.1 of Termitomyces sp. T70a. Taxonomy (NCBI): domain Eukaryota; kingdom Fungi; phylum Basidiomycota; class Agaricomycetes; order Agaricales; family Lyophyllaceae; genus Termitomyces; species Termitomyces sp. T70a. Next base: position 35,974 of record JAGGAT010000182.1, on the reverse strand, counting down.
TTCTTATACCATTTGGATAGAAGAAACTGGAAAGTGTTAATCAAGGCGTGAATGAGAATTTCATGCAGCCGACATACCAGTGCGCCCGGAAAGAAAGCGGCCTCGACAAACCCAAGGAAAAATCTAGTGAGAAGCGCACCAACGAAGCTAGCAAATCACATAACAGATTGTGAACGATCTGAAAAGACATCAAAGAAGCATGCTTACTTGTGAGCGACGCCTGAGTATAGAGTTCAATAACTGCTTTTCTACACGAAATACGAGACTTGGCTTACCAGTTAAGCTGGATATCATTCCCCAAATGATCATGCATGCCGGAAGGTAGAGGGATGGTCTTCCAATCCAATTCAAAAACATATTCCTGCATTGGGGAGTCTCGCATAGACGTTGATTGCTTCCGAAGATGAACGTACGATGGAATTTGCATGATTATGTATCCGACATAGAGAATGGACAACAACGTTGCAAACTCCTGACCTGGAGAAAACACATCTCATGTTTTCGCTGAGGGATGGATAGCTGCCACAGAACTCACCCTTGAGATTCAAATCTGCTTCGAAACCCTGCAATCTTGCCGCTCCGGCGTTATTTCGGTCAACCTGGAAGAAGATCAACCATGTTGTCGTAAGAAATAAATGACGGAGATCTACGTAATTAAGGATGTATATGAAGACCATAATGCTCATCCTTGCGTCGATCTTCCAAAGCAACTTGCGTTCCAGTTTTTGGCGTGCTTCACTTCCACCAAAGTCTGCATCTGAACCATCCCTGTCAATTGGAGAGCATGGAATCTCTGTTCCCTTCTCCAGATTGTCATTTACAAAGTGCGTGGACATGATGGAAGGCAGGAAGAGCTTCTGGCAACGCGTAATCAGTTTAAGCGGCTTCTCATTTTATACATTCGACCAGAAGTTGTGGCTCCATATGGAGCCTGCGCGAGGCGAATCCACGAGATCATCTCAAGGATTAAACGGGCCGGAATTTATGATTTGATGAATCAACAATTGACACGTGACTCACGAGACGCGACGCGACAGTTTGTGACTGTGATTCAACGCAACTGCCTTGAGGCTTTGAGCAATGGCCCTCTCGGACGACACACGGGATCTTATCTCCCGAGTCCTTGAGAGCCTTCCGGTCCTCACTGCCAAAGACATTCCAGACGACGAAGACTCTTGCCCGATTTGTCTCACTCCATTCTCTTCCCTATTTCTAGACAGTGGCGTCACCAAGCTTGCCGCTTGTGATCATATCTTCTGTAGAAAGGAGTGTGTACATGGTTGATCTGGCTCTTTCGCTTGAGCGCTGACGGATTCCTTATTGAGCCTTACGCAGTGGATTCAGAGCCTGGTGAGCCCATAGGACCAAGTGCAAAGCTGTTCCTCAATGGCACATAGCATGGCAACTGCCCTACCTGTCGCCACGTTTTTCTAGATATCCGTCCGCCTTCTGAATCGGACAATGAATCATCAGATGGTGGTGAATACATACCTGACGAAGACTTCGACGACGAGGATGATGGTTTCATGGACATCGACGGCTTTAGCGAATCCTTTGGTTATGCAACCGACGAAATGGAGTTTGACAGTCACGAGTGGGGTGAAACTGATACCAGAGACACTGACATGGAGGACATTGAAATTGCCGGGGTAGATGATGGGTCCGAGTGGGGTCTTACGGACGGGGAGTCCTCCCTTGCGTCAGAAGATGTAGATCTCTCTTTTATGATGAATGAAGCCGTTGACGAGTCTCATGCTGGCGGAGGTATGTGAAATACACACACATACAAATGTTCACCCATCTCCCTATAACAGCACGAGTTGGTGTCACCTTGGCAGACCAACAATCTAGCGATGATCTATTGAATGAATCGGGCCAAGACAAGTATCATCCTAGTGCCTAGATTTGTATTCCTCCAGAACTGTACATAATTTTGAATCCCTCCTACCTATTGTAGCACTATCCCAGCAGTTACTTCGTTTCAATAACGTTTACAAACGACACCTATTTGATATGTAGATAAGGTCGTCACGCTCAAATCCCGTCGAGCAACTCATTCAACGCCACGTTTTCTTTCTCCCGCCAGACTCCTATATATTTCCCACTCCATTTGAGGCCTTTCCCACCACCTTTCACTCCAAGTTTCGACTTCATTCCGTCGCCTGCTTCCTTGACCTTCTTGTCATCTGAGCCAAAGAGAAGGATTATGGTTGTGCTCATGGTGGTTTGAGAGGAAGGTGAAGATGCCAGAATAACCAAATACGGCTCCGCCGACACTGCAAGAGTCGTGAAAGCCAACGAAACTGCCGACAAAAAGCCCAGGGTATTTCCGCTATCGTCGCTACGATGTATTACTCTCTTGAAAATATCACTATTCACCGTTTGCGCTTTTTCACTGATTAGCTCCTGAGCAAGATGCTGGGCGAGCTCGGTTTCAACATCACCAAGGCGTTTTTCCGTTCTTCTCCTTTCATCAACTACTTGATTGACTCGTTCAGGAACCTGTGGCGTACCACAACTTAGAATGGATGCTGTGCTGGTGAGCAAGTTGTGGCTGGAAGTAAGATAAGTTATGAGACGTGGCCCTGCAAGGAAATAAAGTCGAGCATTCGTAGTATTCGAACGGGAGAGTGCATCCGTATGAGGTAGTAAAAAGAGTTGCAAATTGTGGATGCTTGGAAGATGGGTACCACAACAACTGAAAAATTCAATTAAAAAATAGACGCATGTCGATAGTGAAAAACATACGGATTGCGATCTATTCCATCAATGACTACAACACGTTTGACACCTCCAGTATAATCATCAGGAAGGCCTTTTCCAACTGCTCGACCTGATTCAAGAACGGTAGTCGGCTTTTCTTGTCTTCGATCCAAGTCTTCGACTTCAACGTGAACCCTTCGTCCCTCAAATACTAGCTGGTTGGCTTCACTTTGCACCGAAGAAACCTCTTCAACTGTCATTCCACGGGGTATCTCAACATAACATGGAGAAGGATAAGCCGTAAGAGACCAGGAAAGAGTAGGAAGGTCAAGTCGGGACTCTAGAAGAGCAGAAAGAAGATGCTGGGAAGTGTGCATCGACATCTAGTAGGGAATTATTAATCGTGCATCGATGCTGTCTCAGCCTTGGGAAAACATACATGATCATAGCGTCGATCATACCCTTCTTGTCCTAAAGCCACGGTAACTCTTTTTCCAGGCAAGAAAGCTTCAAGTGCCTTGTCCGTTTCACCTTCCTTGACACGAACATAATGGACTGCGTGACCGCCGTGACGTTTGGCTTGCAAGACTTCCCATATTATACCGTCAGCAACGGTGGTAATAATGCCAGTGTCCGTAGGCTGGCCTCCACCTTCCGGAAATATGACAGTGTCATGGAGTATAACCTCAAATAAGGGATCGTTGGGTATCGTGGGTGCGATTACCGACTTCTTTGCCGACTTTTTTGCTGCGCCGGCGGGTGCCACAGGCTGTGATAGAGACGCTGTAACGACAACGGTATCGAGACTTCTCAGAAGAGGGTCACCTAGAGAGACGAAACATTCGCTCATTCAATGACATCCATCTCGAGATGAAGGAAGGGGTACGTTGGCAAGCAAGCATTCCAACTGGGATCGAAACTCGAGTGTCCTGTGAAACCTTTAGAGTGGGGGATAAAATTCTATGGTAGTCAGATGGGGTCGTTTGAGGGTATAGCACAGCGGTGGCCATGATTAGTTGCAAGGTGGTTATCTGTAGTCAAGCCGTAAGAATGGTGACCCTTAATCACAGGTTGGTAATCACGTGAAGCCCAACAATTTCTCAGTCTCAGCTTAGTGCAGCAACATGAATAGCACTGTCGATCTTCACCTTCCCAGACCAGCTTATAATGCACTTTTTTGCATGTCAAGGGAATTTGGTGGAAGTCTATCGACCAGGGCTTTCTAGCATTTAACTTGCTTGACTCATATACTCCCATAACACCTATATTTTCAATGCGTTTGTACGTTCAATATTCAATCGTTGAACTCAGCGTTTACACACCAAAACGTCTGGCTCTTGTACTGCATCTCAGACACGGTTCTTGAATCGACTTAATGTACACGAGACCGCGTAAGGTACTGACTGTTTAGTCTTGAAATCATTGCAGATCTTATCCTCCGACAAAAGGTTACGCGATTACACAAAATAATCCTTTTCAATCACCCCGGCCAATCACAGACCTAATAGTGAAAACCCCTGACTTCTGAATACTGTTTGCAGCCCTTAACGACAAACTTGCTGTACCAAAATGGTTCCTCCCTTTCCCTTTGTTGTATTGCTTTCGAAGCATCTGCCACTGTACGGAAAGAACGCCAGCACTGGCTAGCTGGCACAATGGTCATTGCCTAGAACTCTCCGATCACGCTTAAGTTGTGATGCATAGGCGAGGAGCAAAGGCGGTCTTAAGAGCAAGCCATGGGCGTTTTGGAGAAGTTTTGTTATAGGTTGTGCTTGTGATCGTTGTCTCCACGGTTCCCAATCCCCAGCATGACCTTCCGTACGCCCTCGCCTTGCCCGCCTTGCTGCTCCCAAACACACGAGGCGTAGCACCAATGACGTGTCTCACCAGCTGAATCGGACGTGGGACTGATGCGCTACCCGTGCAGTTTTCTGGCGTGAAGTCGGATCCAAGTCTGAATTTTGGCAGAGTGGTGAAGAGGATATTGTTCGTGACGCTTTCGCGCAAGAGAGGGAAATGGGAGGTATGTGGATCTAGTGTAAAGTGGTTGTAGGGTGTAAGGAGAGCGATCTGAGGCATCATATATACCGGAGCGGTAGGAACAGATTTTCGATGCGCAAAGTCGGGTTGATTGTCCAAACTACGCGTGCTGCCAAAACATCCATGTCCATCTAGTTCTCAAGTAGAGAAAGTTGAAGTTGACCGAACGAAGAAGACATTTTGTCAATTGTGAACGGGTATTCTTCTGTAAAGGCTGAGAAGGTGGGCGGAAGCGAGATTAAGCTTTCGTCCGTAGCGTGGTGCATGCGATTTCGGAGAACCATTCAGCCCCATTGGGATAAGGACGAGATTGTGCGATCCTTACTTTTATGACAGCGGTACCCACACCCCACGCTATATATGCAGACTCAAGGTACTTGCAGGTTGACGTGTTTATAACATTGATCCTCACCTGATCCCATGTTTCCTTCAAATGACCGGCCTTCTCTAGATTATGAACCACTCCTTCGACCTCGTCATTCTCTAGGTGACTTCGTCGCTTCAGTTGGTAGTAGATATAGACGTATTCCTCACGGTCCTACCTGAAGTGCAGGAACATGGTGGTGACGCCACTGAGGTAGAGTACGAAGGGCAAGCATCCAGAGCCCAGCTAGAGCGTTCGCTCCTGCGTAAACTTGACCGACGCATGTCGATTCTCGTTCTTATATATATCCTGAATTGTAAGAACGAGACGCTCTGCATTTACTATCAAATATTGATCTTCTCTTGCACAGATATCGACAGGAATAATGCAGCGTTAGTATTCTCGTCATCCCTTATCGGTGGTCTTATCATACTTTTTTTGTTGCAGTGCGGCTAGACTACGCGGGTTTGAGGAAGATTTGCACCTCGAGGGCAACCAGTTCGCGTCGATCATCTCAATACTCTATGTTGGATATACCTTTATGCAAATACCCTCGTAAGGTTTTTTGAAATGATACTTGTTGCCTTGTGCTGAAAGGAGATAGAAATATGCTTCTTGTATACGTTGGAAAACCTTCTATATATCTACCTTTTTGTATGGTAATTTGGGGTTTTATCTCTATGCTCACTGGTACGCGTCTTGTTCGTTTTCTATGCTGCGCATTCTCATCAGTCTTGAAATCTAGGAGTCACTACGAAGTTCGTCTCTGACCCGTGTGTCAAAATAAGTTAACACGACTCTTAGTTTCTTTGGTGCTCTCTGCACGCGTTTTTTCCTCGGTTTCGTTGAGGCAGCATTTTTCCCAGGTGCTCTGGTGAGGCTACAAAGGTTATGATTCGACCATCTGACTTTTCCAGTTCCTCATTTCGAAATGGTACACAAGGAAAGAGCTTTCTCACAGAACTGCACTTCTTTACTGCGGAAATCTGATCAGCAACGCCTTTGGGTCACTCATTGCGTCTGGAATTCTGGATACGATGGATGGAGTCCTCGGCTTTACTGCGTGGCGGTGAGTTGAATAAGTGTTATTATCCGATGAAGGTTAAGCAAAATTCAATCCTAGCTGGCTCTTTTTTGTGGAAGGTTCTTTGACTATTTTTGTGGCTATCCTAGCGATTTTCGTTCTCCCAGACTTTCCCGAGAGTCCCTGTAGCTGGCTCACACCTGCTGAGCGGGCACTTGCAATACATCGGATGACGGAAGTTGCTGAGCTCGACGTCATATTACCATCGACCGAGGACAGCGTAACCTTTGCTGAGGATGGTGCAGAGGCTACAAGGCAATTGAACGAGCCTCAGCGAGGGTTGAAGCTAGCCCTTGCAGATTGGAAAGTCTGGTGGCTCGCTCTGTCGATAGGAGTCATGACTATCTCCCTCTCCTTCAATGTCTTCTTCCCGACCTTGAGTGAAACACTAGGCTATGGATTAAGAACGACTTTGTTGCTCTGTGTCCCTCCCTGGATATTCTCTGCCCTGGTGTCAGTTGCTGTATCAAGGTATCTCATGACTTCGCATGTACTTTTTGTCTTGCTCATACCCCACAGCCACTCTGATCAAACTGGTGAACGGTTTTTGCACATAGCAATCCCGCTTTTCATTGCTGCTTTTGGCTTTGTTATTTCCATCTTGACAATGAACACGGTGTTCCGATACCTGTCTCTGTGAGGATTTAACTTCCTGACTTCTAAATGAGTATTGACGATCGACCAGGTTCTTGATGGCTCAAGCTTATGCTGGTTATGTGTGCTTCTTGGCTTGGGCTACCGGAACCATCTCAAGACCCTCGTCTAAACGGGCGGTCGCCCTTGCCTTGATTAATTGTGGGTCGACCGTGGGCAACATCATTGGCTCGTGGGTCTCTTCTGTCCAGACAGTCCTGGCCATTACTTACGTCGATGCAGGTATGTTTGGCCATCTTCCTGGGGACCAAGCTACTCAAAGTCGTATGCGATCTGCATACTGTGTATTGTCATGTCGGTTGGGATGTGTTTCGCGTTCCGTCGGCACTTGGTGTTGTTGAATGGGAGTGGACACAAGTATGTACTCTAGAGTAGCTATATATAGATATGGAATAGAGAGATTGATTTTCGGTTTGGGGTGTGATTGATTGGGGCACGACAGAAACGGTATGAGTTGTACCGACTGAAGGCGGTACGGAGCGGGGAGGGCGAATGACAATGAAACCTGGTGTCGGAAGACATGAGTCTTGGTATGTACGGATCTTGACTTGGAAAACAGAGGAAGACAGAGAAAGGCAGATAGATGGTTGGGGCAAGCGGACCGGCAACATTATTTATGTTCACGGTTCCACGCGCGAACGCAGCATCATTCTCCATCTTGCTTTGATCTTCCACCACCGATCCTTCCTTCCTCTCCTTCCCGTGCTTGGCATTGGCGCTGTCCAGATGAACTCTCTGGCCTATCTCTCGCGTCAATTCGATGTCCTCGCCTCCGCAAAGACCCCTCCCTCGACCCCATCATCTGAACGTCCTTTCATCGGCGACAGACTCGGAAAGGAGAGGGCTTCAGATCCAGAGCTGCCTCGAGTCCGTACCTGGTCGACAAAGTCGTTTCTCTTCCCTTCATCACCCAACACGACTTCAACCGCCCCAAAACGGTCCTTCTCGTCACCCGCCTTTGCTTCTATCCGAAAGCTCGGGTTACAATCCTCGATCACGCCGTCTGCATCGCCCGATGTCGAGGCACGACCTTGGTCCAAGTCTCATGTTGAGCGCATAATTAGACGGATATTTTTCATTCGTGTCTTTGTGTTGGTGTGGGACAATTTGCGTGCTGCTTGGTTGTCTCTTTGGAAGCATGGCAGGCTAGGAGAACATTCAATATCTATATCTACTGCAGATAAAACCTTGGAAGCGGTAGAGGAGCCTATGGAAGACGATCTAGTACAACCGCTATCTTCTGCCCCCTCAATTCCGCCTGCCAGCCTCAGCCACACTTCAGACCCAACACAACATATCTCTATTGAACTTGCCGTCCCTTCATCTACCAGTCCACCTACAATTATACGCTCTTCTGAATACCCTCTAGACGTCTCGCGATCATCGACACCTTCATCTGGTGTAAGGAAGACCCCCTTTAACTTGCCCAAGACTCTCGTACTCGACCTCGACGAGACTCTTATCCATTCGACATCACGGCCCGTGCACTCCTCAGGAGGAGGCGGTGGTTTTTTCGGTCTAGGTTCATTCCGCACCCGTAATAAGGGTGCTAGCCACATGGTTGAAGTGGTGCTGGGTGGGCGATCTACTCTATACCACGTATACAAGCGACCATTCGTCGACTTTTTTCTCAGAACAGTACGTTGTTGTCCTTCTCTGCTTGCTCACTTATATCAAGGCATATTAGGTTTCGGGGTGGTATACACTCGTGATTTTTACGGCCTCCATGCAGGAGTATGCCGATCCGGTGATCGACTGGCTGGACGCTGGACGTGGTATCCTTGACCACCGTTTTTTCCGAGATGTGAGTGCACGATCCGCGTGTATGATGGCTGCTGATTTTGGGCAAGTCATGTACACAACTACCTAACGGGTCTTTTACCAAGGACCTGTCTATCGTCGAGGCAGATCTCTCGCGGGTTTGTCTTGTGGACAATTCTCCTGTCAGCTATCGTGTCAACGAAGGTGAGCTCTTGTCCAGTAGCCTTGCATCGATTTAATACTCGCATAAACAGCTAATGGCATCCCTATCGAAGGCTGGACACATGACCCGTCAGATGAGGCTTTGCTTGATCTCCTGCCTGTCCTAGACTCATTGCGCTTTACTTCTGACGTTCGTCGCGTCCTTGGTCTACGTACCGCAGGCGGTCACGGCCATTCATGACTCTTTTCTCTCCGTCTTACTTATCATTGCCTGACATAGAGGTATCAGCTCTTTATCCGGTTTTATTCGTTCTTGTAGCCACTTTAGTATTCATCGATACCACTGCAAAGACTCTACATACAATCATTGAAATGCCTAATTTAACGTTGTACAATCTTCTCCTTTCTGTCTTGTAAAGCCTACTATAAGTTGAGATCAAGTGGGAATTTCTCCCGGCTGCGACATTACTATCAAGCTACATGGTTGGGTGTGACTGGTATTAAAAATAGTGAACGGAGAAAATGCAAAACATCCACAGAAACCTAATATATATAGATGAGAACCAAAACGTCAGTGTGAAGAAGCTACATAGCCAAGGCCGCTTGAAGCTCCTTAAGCTGTGCTTCTTCGTCGTCCTCCATAACGACAGGTTGCCGTGGACCTAGGCATACTCAGTAATTCCAAGAGTATGGGGTTGAAAGACATCATACCTTCCTTGACCCCCTCGGGCAGATGTACGGGAGCGTGTTCCGCGCCGCTTAATCGCTCGTTGAGGGAGTCCTGCTCCAGTTCTTCCAGCTCTTGCTTGAGTTCGTCCTAGGGGGGGAGGCCGTGATGAACAAATTATATGAAACTTTATGATAAGAGATACCTCGTCTATGCCTTCCATGCCATATATAGGATTTGCGAGGGAAGTCGCAATTTCATTGGCAAGCTCCCGCTGCTCATTCACAGTTGCCATCGTTGCATCTACCTTATCGATATTCCTGTTTCATGGTATTTGTAAGTAGCCGCAGATTAGGGAAGAGAACGAACGACGTACAGGTTGCCATGAATGGTCTGCAATGCAGACGCCGCCTTCTTCATCGCCGCCAGTGTCTCCGCATTGAGATTGGCAGACTCAAGTGTATTGACCTGCATCTCTAGTTGTAATCGTGTACCAGCCAAACGGTCCAGCTCCAATTCGCTAGCCTTCTTTCGTTTCAAAGCAGCTGTCGCAACTAGAGGGGTGTTTAGTCCTCATGAGCAATGCACAAAGACAATATAACCTACGAGCTTTGTTTGAGACGGCATTCGCCTTCGCCTTCTTAAGCTCTTCTTCAATCTTCTTCTGTAGATAGTCCTCTTTCTTCTCTATCATCTGAAGTTGCTGCCGTAGTGTAACTATCGCATCCCGAGCAGACTGTTTGGGATCGCGCCGCGCGCCGAAGTAACTCATGAAACTGCTCATCATCGTGAATGCTTGTCAAACAAAACGTATAGATGGTGATCTAGGGAGGCCAAAAGAAATATGTGCCGCAGAGAACGGTCGATGGAGTCGTACGAAAGGGTTCGCTTTTGGAAGCCACCCGATATGGCAGGCCGGTCACATGACCTCACAGGGTGATCAAGCCTGAGTAGGCGTTGATTTCTGTAAGTATGTGATAGTAGGTATATAACTGATATATATGGTCCGCGGTGGTCACCATCTACCACAAGACAATCTATGGTCGACACCAAATCATGGGTATTTTGCATTAGTCCTCCTTATCGTCACTATATATCATGATGTTAGTCAGCTACGGTTCTACAAGCTCTGAGCTTGCTCTCACCCCTCTTCGTCGCTCCGATCATCAGAAGCTCCCGAGTCCGTAGTGAGGACTCGCCAAGCAACTCTGCAGATCATACCAAACCATATGATTTGGATGACCTGGATACCGATGATGAGTCGTCAACGTAATTCGAATTGATATAAAAGGGAATACCTGTAATGCGCATAAAAGTGACACAAATACAATCCATGTTGTTCGGGAGAAGAATTTTCCCCCTTCGGCTGACCATCCAAAAGGTATAAGTCTGGGAGCATCACTATACGTAGAAACAATGATAAAGAGGAACAAGATATGTCGCGTCACGAGCCACGACACTAGGAACCACCCAAAAGTCATATCGCACGCGAATTGGCTGATCTCAATGTAACGGATCATCTTTGCCAACTGTATCACGGTAGAAGTCAGCATGTGTTACGCCTAAATGTGCTCAAAAGCTTACGGGTAGGAAGATATCACAATAATCCATGAGAACCATGATAACGCATCCTACACGTGTGAAATTGAAGAAGAAACTTGTCGTCATGAGGAAGATGGTGATAACATGGTGAGTCATCATCTGGACGTGGTCTTTGCGTCGTTCTTCAGCGTTCAAAATCAGTACTTGGTGCAAGTAAAACGCAGTTTGAGTAAGATAGTAGAATTTGACGGGGCCTGCCAAGGGTATATGGGGGTAATCTTTCCACAAGGCCGAAGGCTCGAGTACCTGCGTTGGTAAATTGCGGTGGACATACTTGAGACGAGAGCAAGAGGTCAGAGATTGACCCTCTACAGTAAGAACGATTACGACGCACGAGCCCGTAGGACCACTGGAATGTATAATATACAACCGACCAACCCTGTTCAGCAAATCTAAGCACACTTCGATGCACTTTGCGAAGCTCTTTTGGGGTCGGTTTCGAATCGTCCAAGATATGATTGTTTCCATTGGGAACGCCATTCGTCGTGACATGCCCATTCGCGTGTTCTTTTGATTTCTTCTTCCGATTGTACAAATCTCTGGTTAGCTTCCAGTGCGCCAAAGGTTCAAGCACGCCTAGACGAAGTGCATCGCGCAATATGGCCATGACAGCAATGCAGGTGATCACTAAACATACATCCTGAACGCCAGTATTGTAATACGCAGAATCCGGGAAAGAGTCGGGATTTTTTGGCGCGACCGTGGGGTAAGAGAGGGCGAAGAAAGGGACAATGTAGGGTGAAAGCCGCTGGATCGTGAGGGCATTCATCGAGAATAGGAACAGTGGAAAGCACGCGCGCCAGCAAAGCAGACGGAGGTTGAAAGGTGGGTTAGAAAAAACGTATCAGACCACGTTTACGTCAAGGTCGCCTAGACGCAAAGGTATAGATGATAAGAATGGGGCTGGAGCCACGACAGCAGCACAGAGAAGAGAGAGAGAGAGAGAGAGAGCACCCACGCGTGCTTCGAGAAACAACTATTCAAAATTTCGATGTCAATTTGGAACGCGATTCGGAACCGTCCAAATCTTGCCGTGGGAACCTGCGAAAGTTCAAGTCCTCCATCTCCCCACAATGGCCTCGTCATCTAACCAGCCCAACAACACTCTCTACCTCAACAATCTCAATGACAAGGTCAACAAGGAAGAGCTCAAGATACAGCTATACGCCCTCTTCACCACCTATGGCAAAATCATCGACATTGTCGCCTCGAAAAGCCAAGCAATGCGCGGCCAGGCCTTCCTCGTGTTCAACGACCTTGCAGGCGCGACGTCTGCCATGCGAGCATGCGAAGGGATGATGTTTTATGAGAAGCCGATCGTGAGATTGTCCTACCCATGTAAAAAAAAAAAAGTCGTCGACTCAACTCCAAACCGCCGACAGCACATTGACTACGCTAAAACCAAGTCCTACGTGACATTACGAAGAGAAGACCCGAATTTTGTGCCGCCTACAGCAGCGAATGCGAGTTCCCTACTTACCCAGAAGCGACAACGTGACGACGAGGCTGCAGATGGAGAGAGAAATGCGAAGCGCGAAAAGTCAGAGGAAGACGAGGAGGAGATGGAGATTGATGATGAGGACGAGCCTGCGCAGCTATCTAATACCTTCTCCTGTACGTCGTATCACTCGTGTCAATCAATTAATTGTGCTTCAATATTTGTTGCCTCTTATTACAAGCCACGACTGCTGTCCCAAGTGTTTCTCAGCAACCTTCAACGCGGCTTTTGTGCACCAACCTACCACAAGAGGTCTCTGACGACGTTTTGGCGGTTCTTTTCCAGCAGTACGTGTTAGAATGGTTATTGACTCTTGCTCCGTCGGTAACTTTGGTGTCTACTAGATACCAAGGCTTCCAAGCTACACAAGTTACATGGTCTCCTACACCAAACGCAGACGGAGCCAAAGTGAAAATCGCTCAAGTGTCTTTTGAAACACCGGAACTTGCATCTGTCGCGAAAACCGCCTTGGATGGGTTCACGCTAAAGAAAGGATGGGTCATGGGAGTGGCGTTCATTTGATCAATGGGTGTGTTTCTTTTACGAGATGTATTGTTGTTTTGTTTGCAACTGGTCAACGTTATTGAATTCATAATCACAAACTTTGTGTTCTCCACGGCACACCCGAGCGAGACTCGAGTACTCATACACTCCTCCCACAGCCTACGACGCTAATTTCAATGCTTTGAGAATTGCGTGGCCCACAGGCTCAGCCGAGGCTGGATTCTGACCAGTGACTAGATTGCCATCGACCACAACATGGCTCTAGGATCGATATAAGAATCATTAAAGACGGCATTGGCGGGTAGAGCTCACCCCCCATGGCTCCGTAGCTTTCTCATACCTACCACCGAGTGCTTTGAGCTTGTCTTCGAGGAGGAAAGGTACTTTCTGCAATGGACGATGATGTTGATATTGGACAGATACTAACGGGAAGAACACTAACCTTGGTTCCTTTGACAAGGTCTTCCTCAGCGTTAGAAAAACCGGTAACTCTTTTACCCGCCAAGATTGATTTCCCGTTGACATCAAGAGCACCCACGAGGGCCCTTCATACATCGATGAGTACGACAAAAAGAAAAGAATTAGTAGAGGATACCGACGCTGGTCCATGGCAAACAGCAGACACGATTTTGCCTGCCTGGTAAAACTGCACGGCGTCAACAACCGTTAGGCAAGGTGAAAGTTTGTATATATACTTGAGACGCAAGGGCTGCATTGATCAAGTTGCTGGCGAGATCAATGACTGGACCATGTCCTCCCACATAAAAAATCGCATCATAGTTATTTACATTGACTTCAGTAAGCTCCATTGCGCTAGCGAGTTTCGCTTTGACGGTTTCGTCCTTGAGGAACATTTGGCTTCCTTCGTCATTGGCAAATGCCTGTATGAATTCGATAAAAGCTAAATATGGTACTCTTGGAGAGTACATACCTGGAGACTGCCTTCGTCTACCTCGGGATTAGGCCCGGCAGGTGCAGCAAAGTCGATGTTGGCGTGAGGAGCTAGCACCCAGTAAGGGTGCGCGGCTTCCGGCAGGTACCAGCCCTGTTAGGGTAATAGTTATCTCATACTTCAAGTCCATAGCTCACTCTGTCCCTCACAGTTTGGTCTCCAGTGAGAGTCTTGTTGGCAGACGTAAAGACAAAGAGTACAGAATGCATTCGTGGGTGGATGTCTGAATCAGAAGATTTGTCTTTCCCCCCCATCTTTTATAAAAAATCCCACATGCATGAGACGTCATCAAAATATACGTAGATCTCTCCCAGATAAGGATCCATTTCGCTTACATAATTCATCCCGGACTTGCGTGGTTTGCCCTCGAAGTATCTTCCAAAATGTCGGTGTTTTTCAACCTGTGAGCCCTCCTCGCTGCCATCGATTTCGAACGCATCTCAGATGTACACGCAGTGGCAAAACCAGGACGTTCAGACCGCGCAAAGACGTCCCAGAGGGAACGAAGCAGTATCAGCTAAGGAAGTACGCTGAAGCCACCCTGGTGAGAAACGCGGGGGGCTTATTTCTTTTTGCCTGCGACCAACGTATATCCAGGGGTCGGGGAACTTGCGCTTGGCGGTGCGGCTGCCGGAAGGAGAAGACACGAACGAATGGCTCGCGGTCCATGGTACGTTTAGACGGGCCCCGATTTTCCCTCCCAATCTTTTTTTTACATTCATTCATTCACAAGTTGTGGATTTTTTCAACCATTTGAATATGTTGTATGGGACTATCACTGAATTCTGCACTGCGCAAGAGGTGCGGCGTCTCATTCTTCGCTTGGGTTGTCCACAGAGGCTGATAGCGTTGATCATAGTGTCCGATAATGTCTGCTGGACCTCGGTATGGTTGTGCGCATCATACAAGTATTCTCACATATACCAACAAACAGCTATGAATACCTCTGGGAAGGTGGTGAAAAGTACAAACGACCGACCAAGCTACCGGCACCCGAGTATGTCGATGCTCTCATGAACTGGGCACAAAACCTGCTCGACGACGAAGCCGTGTTTCCAAACAAGATTGGTGAGAACAATTTCTTCTAGTTTTTCGTCTCTAAAGCTGGATAGGCGTTTCATTCCCCCGCACATTTCGTGATACCGTCCGGGCAATTTCTCGTCGCTTATTCCGCGTCTATGCACACATATACAGCAACCATTTCGACCAGATATGTGCCTTGGGTATTGAAGGTCTGTCCATCCTGCTTATATGCCGGCATTCGCTGATGGGCGTCAAACAGCCCACCTCAACACAAGCTATAGACATTTCTTCCTGTTCATCAATGAAGTACGTCTTGTCGCTATTCACACGCTTATGAGCTGACCATTATAGTTTGATTTGGTGGACAAGAAAGAGCTTGCACCGCTCGATGAGCTTAATGATGCCATTCTTGCAGAGGATAAGAATCGGTGACGAGGATGATCATGTACTTTTACTCCAGATACCTTGTACCACGCATATACCGGCTTTGATATGACGTCACGCGACAAGACATTAAACGGTTAATTACCTCGAGAATAATACCATAAATATGCACACGTGTTTTTCAAGTGGTAATGCTACAAATCGCGTGTATGAGTCCATCGATGGTTGATAATACAGCTATGAGTGGGGTCGGAAGGATATAGTGAGAAAGGATATGCAGAAACCATTGTTACCATGCAAAGGAGGGGTTTTGATCAGACGCTGGCATCTAATTTTTTTAAATAGTAGGCTAGGGACTCGTTACGGGCAGGGAAAAAAGTATAAAAGGGGTCGACGCACTTTGACCATCGCCCATTGAACAACAAGGGTCCTTATTCGTGTTTGAAGTGCGGCCTTGCAGTCTTCACAGGCGAGGTGTTCTTCTAGCGGGCGTAGAGCAGACTCCATGGTGCTAGTGGAGAGATCTTGTGCGGGTAAGAGTGAGGAATGTAATAGTGGGAATGTGGCATACCAGGACGCGCGTCCCAAGCGAGATATGCCGAGGCGAGGGCCCAAGCCCTTGTGAGTTTCTTCTGGTCAGAAAAGTCACACGAGGCAGTGGGAGGATGGGGGTGTGGCGGGGATAGGAGAATGCGTTTTAACGCGTCAGAACGACCAAAGTGAAGAAAGAAGAGACGTTTGAGGTATACTGGGCCGATTGCTTCGGCCATCTCGTCGGTCAGAGAGGAGAGAGGGAAAGAGAGGAGGTGGGACGAAGTCGAGACAGCGAGGTCGTAAAGGTCGTAATTGGCAGCGAGGGTGTAGAGTTCGAGGGGGTAGAGGGGGGCGTGCGAAAGGATGAGGGTGTATATGTGCGTGTTGGGGACGATAGCAGACTTTGGATCGATGCCAAAGTAGGAGAGACGCTTGACGGCAGAGACGAGCTGGGAAAAGGAGGGCGA
Organism: Termitomyces sp. T70a; assembly: GCA_017657195.1. Taxonomy (NCBI): domain Eukaryota; kingdom Fungi; phylum Basidiomycota; class Agaricomycetes; order Agaricales; family Lyophyllaceae; genus Termitomyces; species Termitomyces sp. T70a. The sequence goes on along the minus strand of JAGGAT010000182.1, from coordinate 19,575 downwards.
GTAGTGGGCACAGGGGAGGTCGTAGATGAGATGGAGAATGACGTTGAGGACGGCAGAGGACTCGGGGACGTCGATGACAGGGTCTGGCTGCTTGGACTGGGCGGGGAGGAGGGAGTGGAATGCGTTGTTGGAGGCCTGGAGGAGACAGTGTGCGTGGACATAGAAGAAGACGGCGTCAGAGGAGAGACAGACGGTGTCTGGGGGGGCGGGCTGGAGCTGGGCGGCGGGATGGAAGGTGGTGGAGACAGAGACGAGGGTGGGGGGCGGGTGGTCGTCCTTGAGGAGGGGCGTGCCGTCGTTGGAGAGGGGCGGGGTGGGGATCTGGCTGGAGGAGACGGTGTCGTCGTCGGGGCCAAAGTGGAGCACAGCGGCCCAGTCAGGCGAGTCGGCAGGGATGTCCATGGCAGTCAAGGTCTGAGTCGTCTATTGGTCTACATTATATAACCATGACATCATGCCATCCTGCTACTTTTTGCCCGCTGCACTGCTTCCCGCTTCCCGAACCCAGACGAGTGGAGTTCCTGCGATCCCTCAGCACGGCTCGCCAGAACAGAACCAGACCTACCATCCGCGCCACCCGCTTGGCCGTCGACACTGCATTCAGCTTCTCCAGCACCTTCTCTTCGCCCACCCGCATCTCCGTCAGCTTCGTGCCTGCATCTCGTCAGCACCCCGTCTCGCACACAATTCGCACCCACCAATCCGCGTCTCAATCCTCACAACCCGTTCCTCGTCGTCCTCTGTCACAAAGCTCACCGCAACCCCACTCCGTCCCCCACGCGCCGTCCTCCCCACTCGATGCGTGTACTCCTCCGCCGCGTCCGGCACGTCCCAGTTGATCACCATCGCCACATCGTCAATGTCCAGCCCTCGCGCCCCCACGTCCGTCGACACCAGCACCGGCACCACCGAGCCCCGGAACAGCGACAGCGACGTCAGTCGTTCCCGCTGCGTCAGCCGCGAGTGCAGCCCCGTGCTCCGTATCGCCAGCGTCTTGAGCAGCGCCGTCAGATACGCCACTGTCCGCGCCCGAGCGCAGAAGATCATCGTCGGTGGCGGCTGCAAAGGCCCCTCATCGCCCTTCATTCTGCCTTTTTCGGTCTCCTTTCCTGTCCGCATCCCCACAATCGACTCGGGGGGGTTGCATAATAGATGGTAAAGATACGCTTCCCTGACGTGCGAGGGAACAAGTAGATATTTTTGTTCCAGCGTCTCCACTGTTTCCACCCTAAATAGATTTTCTGCAATGTCACCGTGCGACCACACGCCCATTTGTCTGTGCCACTTACGTCTCCGTCATTCTGTGAATAAACGCCTTCTCTTTCCCAGATCTTGGCGGTGTATTTGCCAGTGTTTCTATCGAAGGTGTCAGTGTCGCCGTAAACAGACATGTTTGTCGCTCTCGCGGAACAACTTGGAACAAGTGCGCCAACTCGTCGGAAAACGTCCCCGTTAGAAGCCTGTCCGCCTCATCCAGAACCTAATTTTTACTAATTAGTACCAGAAGAGGCTTAGCTGCCTTTTCACATACCAGAAACCTGACCCTTGAGAGATCCCATTCACCGCTGCTACTACGTAGATGGTCAACCATACGTCCGGGCGTGGCAATCACTACATGTGGCCGCTTCCCAAGTTCTAACGCCTGTGCCATCATATCCAATCCCCCCACCACAACCGCCGTCCGCACATTCAACGGCGCTCCCAGTACTGCAAATTGTTCAGAGATCTGGAACGCCAGCTCTCTGGCGTGCAACGATCATCATTACCACACGTCACATTCAGAGAAAGCGCTCACGAGCCTCGTTGGTGTCAACACTAACGCAAAGATCCCGTACGGATCCTTTGCAAGTTTGTCCAGTATAGGTAGTGCAAAGGCGATGGTTTTACCCGAGCCCGTTTTAGCGTTGCCGATACAGTCTCTGCCTTGACCGCCAATTAAATCCGTCTCGACATTGTTAAGATTAGAATTTACCTGCAAGCAAAGGAGGTATACAAGCCGCCTGTACGGGTGTCGGCGTGTGTATTGACATAGCGGCGAGCGCCGATTGCAAGGCTGGTGATATTCCCAACGAAGAGAAAGTAACCTCCTTTGGTTGGGCCGGTGGATTTCGATTCCTGTTAGCCAGGGAGGAGCGTGCAATGCGATCTTCTGCCAGGCGAACTGGAACGTCATTGGCAACCAATTCTCCATCAGCGTCTTCTCCATCTTCACTTTCTTCGCCAGAAGCATCCTTCGAAACACCGCTCGCAGACGCATCGTCCTCGTCGTCGTCGTCGTCGTCTACATCCGGGGACAGTCGCACTCTCTTTGCTACGGGTTCCTCTAGTCTTCGAAGCAGGTCATCTGCGCTGAGCGCAGCCCGCTTCTTCGTGGAGGGCATAGAGTGAATTGTCCGTGACGGTTGAAAAACTTTTGATTTATAACCGGCAACTTGACGTATTACCGGATACTTCCAGGCGCACATTTCCAAGTTAGTCAAGGACCTCTACTTTCCTATCGAGCGGCCGCGGCGGTCATAACTGGACCGTCGGCAATTTTCTTTGACGTTGTCCATCAGTAAATGGACAGCGGCGATGGCTTGGAACGTTTTTTTGATTTTGCTCACCCCACTCACCCTGGTCCGCCTTTGAAAGCCACCCTTTAAATTTGCCCTTGCCAGTTCAGAACAACCCTAATATTACCACCCTGCCATGAAGAAAACCACGACTGCATTCACCGCGCAGACGGTGACGTACGAAACGACTCTTCCATTTAACGAGGTCATCAAACGCCTCGACGCAGAAGTCAACAAACCCAAGACAGGCGGGCCCCCCCTCCTGTTGACGATGAAGTCTGCCAAAACCAAGCAGGACTTTGTGGATGTCGTCAATGCAGCCACGGGTGGCAATGATTTCGCGTGAGTCTCTCCCCCCCCCCTTCGCCCCCCTTTTCTCTCGGGAGTATATATATATACAGAAAAGGTGATATAGGTATTTCTTCGAAATGAGCCATGATAAATGGTTGAATGTCTACCACGACGACGACGCGGAAACTACGCCACCTGCGGTGGTGTACACGATTGGCAACCCTCTCATTGCGGAAACGTTCTTAAGACACGACGTCCGTGCGGGGTACAATATCCCTCCGCGTTTAATGGTCGTCCAGGCTGACGAACATCGGACGACTGTGTTCTATCACCTTCCTTCGTCGCTTGTGGTGTCGGATAACGAAGAGGTTATGAAAGCCGTCCGAGTCGTGGATGATAAGCTCGAAAAGATGATTACCCGCGTTACGGCGGACTAAGGCCTGTGTTAACCCCCGGGCCCTATATTTTAGTTACCCCAGTGTCATTTAAACATTGAATATACTACAATTGGTGTCCTTTCCCACTTTACTTCTTTCCATCCGTGATTTGAACTTGTCGGTTGGACGCACTTACGGTGGCCTTGATTCCGCTCTCGCGCAACTACGAAAACGTTGACCTGTCATTTCGCCCGGAAAGGGTCCCGAGTCAATGGCAGAAGCATATATATAACATAAGCCCTTTCTTTCTTTCTGGCTTGCGTGAATCGCTCGACGACATCCTTCTATGTGTATATAAAGACCATCAGAAAACTTAAGGATCTGGGTACATATCCACGTCTGGATCAGCCCATTCTCCACAGAAAAATTGGTTTCGGAGTGATATTTCGTTTGGGGGCAGAGTAAATGTAAATCAGATCTAGAAAACTGTTTTACCCGGAGCCGTCTCCGATTACTGCGCGACGGTCGGTAAAATCCCATTCAAAATACGACGTGAACAAATCCTTGTCATCATAAGAAAATTCTGACACCATTCACTGATCAGCAACCCTGACAATCTACCTGGTTCCAACAGATGAACTCAACGGGATCTATTTTATTTAAATGACGAGAAGCAGGTGGCAATAGTCGCTCTGGAGGGCACCATCAACATCTTTGTTCCGAGTGGACGATGTTCTTATTTTCTGGAATTCGACCACCACAGCATAATGAACCTTCTCGATAGACCAGACAGGGTATCCGCTTGCTGTCGCGGTGTGTGCGATCGACAACATCGGTGTATTTGCACAGCAGACATCGTTCGACTCGGTCCGTCGTTGTTCAAGATAGATATTGTATCCAAGTTGGACTGGTCGCGAGTAAATGGGTTCCATTTTCTATTCTAGATATGGCTCTTATGCTAGAATCAGTAGTCGTAACCTTACACTGCTTGTCAAGTGATAGAGACATAAATTGATAAAAGAAACAACTACGAGGTTGATCGTCGTAAGGTCGTGAGTCATAATCCAAGAAACTATAATACAGTGAGGTCGTCCAGAATCTACAGAGATGAAATTTGGATAGGATGGTAAGTAAAGCTAGCAATACAGCGATAGGTTGCGATGGTATAAGGTTGAAGTAGACATGAGTCGGAAAACACGCAAGAGAAGTGAGATAGATGTGAACCAGTCAATCCAAAGACGTATCAAGGTAGCTCCAAGTGGATTGAAAAGAGGAAAGTTCGTAATGGATTGTATAGGGATTCTGCAGAGGCTCGAAAAACTCTTCAGCAGGAATGATCGGTAAGTTGAATGCAAATGCATCAGAGTAGAGCGATCCAAGCAACGATTCCGCATCGGTGTCGGAAGCAGCAGGAAGAACCTCGATGGCAGCCGGCGCCTGCGAAGCTGGATTTAATGTAGGCAAGATAAACTCATCCTTAAGAGCAGGAAGTTCAGGAAGAAATAGATCTATTTTTTCGATCTGTTGTGGTGGCGATCCTAATGGCACAGATGAAGGTTTTCTAGTGAAGGTAGGAACTGTCGGGGTCTACACAGTCGTGTCAGAACAGCTTCGAACACAGGAAACAAAGGAAACTCACGATATCCAGGTCCTTCATATACATAGTCAAGTCAGTTTCTGAAGCCGCGGATGAGGGTCGGGTTATCATCAAGCCTGTTCGTGGCAATGCCCCATCCCGAACAGTGCATTCGGTGGCAAATCCAAGGGAAGTCGATGGTCGCCGCGGGGGTATGATGTGGGGGATAGTATGTTGAGGGAAGAACGCTGGAAGAGGGGTTTCTCGAATGGTGTCAAACTCGGGCGAAGAGATCGACGAACAGGGAGATGGAGGGATAGAAGATGGAAGTGGGGTCTGGATGGTTTCTGAAAAAGGGCTTATGTCGGCGGATGTTGTGTCCAAATCACGACTCGGGTTCTGGCATTTGGGACGTCGACGTCGTGTGGGCGGTACGGTAGGCCCAGCGATACGCGCGTACTTTTCTCGAATCTGCCTGATACGGTCCCCTCCAACGACAACGTCCTCGTCGTTGTCTGACCGACCCTTGACCTTTGTACGACGTGATCCTCGTGGCGCAGGAGTGAACTTGTAATCAGGATTCCGCTTCTGGTGTTCGAGAAGAGCCTGCGCCGCTCGTTCCTGCCATTGCGCCTTTTCTTCCGGTGGAAGGAGATTCCAGCATTGACCTGCAATGCGACTAAGATTTTGTTGGCGGCGTTCGACGTGAGCGGGTATAACTCCTCGCTTGAGAAAATCAGATCGATACAGCATGAACGCATTTGGAGGTCGAGGAATATGTGATGGGGTAGCGTTTAACAGTTCAGACATCAGCGGAGAAGATGAAGAGGTCGGAGACGCCAAATCGTGAGTAGTAGTCGAAGAACGATCATCATTTGGTTGATCATGGAGCATAAAAGGAGCAGGGAGATTCGCGTCGTGTTCATGGCCGGTTGCACAAGTAGCAGGACACTGAGATTGAACGGAAGGATTGACGATATTCGAGGACATGTGATTAGAAAGTGCGTTGGAAAATGACCAGTCGCCAAACGAAGTCTTTTCAGACTTTAGCTGATCAGGATATGTAGGCACTGTAGTCATGGTATGAAACTGTGAATAGAGAAAGGTGTCGTTATCCTCTTGCTTCATTCGACCTTTAAGTCCACGGGAAGTGAGTAAAGGTTCAAAAACTTTAGCTTATTACTTACAATTTACTTCCATTTCTGTAGAACCGGAGTGTTATGCTCGTCGAATGTTTTTTAGAGCAGAATGAAAGCGATGACAGTGACGAAGAGGTTTAACATAGCTCTTGGCCTTATATATAGACGGTCTTCGACGTTCCGACGACAAACAGCTGGCGCGACAGTTTTCCGCCATCAACATGAGGAGCGCTGCAAAGAAAGTTGAACTTGAAGCGGGGGAACGAGGCGCATCGTCTGCCTTTCAGCGAGCGAAGACTCATCCAGTGTCACATGATCAGAACATAGCAATATTTTGATTCGCGGCAGGTTCCGTGAACATGCCTCCAAACACGTTTTCCTCCCTGATGAGACCGGCAGGCAAGAAAGTTTCTCAGGTACTTAGAGAGGTGTCTAATATCCCAAGGCTTAAGGTCGCCAAACCGTTAGCATGAATAGCCTACCACCCACACAGAGCTTGCTTACATATTTATACCAACTTTATCCTGGCAGTAACATCGTTCAACCCCGGAAAAACCGGAAGAATTAACACGAGGCGAGACATGATTTCTGATGTCCGGCAGGGGCACATGTTGGTGGGAATATTTCGACGGCTGGAGACTCCAAAGAATCAACGACATGGATATTCTTCACGCAATCCAACGAATGTCACCAGCTGCCTTTCTGACGCGATTCATGACTGCAAATCCTTCCTGGTCCTCTTTTATTTCCTCTATGAACATCAAATTAACACCTTCGCGCTCGAGTGTGATTAAACCATGAAAAAGACGGTGCGCAGAAACTGCCGGTTCCGCTGCGGGCCCTAGTGGATACCGGTACCATTGAAAACCATCGGAAGGCAACATATCCCATAAAGCTGAATCGGTAGGAGCCAAGATTCCGACTTTGAGGGATTGGGTGGTCTTGAGCGAATCAAAGAGCTGAGAGATTGAGAGGGTCGGTTCGCTGGCGGGAGGAGGCGAAGTAGTCATCAAGAGAGTCAAGGGGACTGACGGCGCGTAATGTCTGTACTTCATGCCAGGTGTTGTTGGTGCCAACTCCATTTCTTCATCCGCGTAATCACGGCGATGTACCAGAACGTCTGGAATCTCGTCAGAATCACACATCTCTTTTTCCAGAACACGTCGAATGCTTTCAACGGTGATACCCCCAGGCCGTAAGATACGTAGCTTTCCATCTTCGTGGAGTCCGTCAACGACTGTACTTTCCAACCCAACCTCACAAGCACCACCGTCAAGGATGACACTGATCTTGCCATTAAGATCCCCGAGAACGTGCTCTGCCCGAGTGGGACTAGGTTTCCCTGAGCTGTTGGCACTGGGAGCTGCTAAAGGGACCTTTGCTACAGCAATCAGTGCTCGAGCTACTGGGTGAGAGGGCATCCTGATCGCTACGCTTGAATGTCCTGCAGTAATGATAGTCGGAACGATCGCAGGATTTCTTGGGAATAGCAAAGTCAACGCTCCCGGCCAGAAGTGTTTAATCAGAGCCCGATAGGCTTGTGACAAGACATAACCATCTGGGAGCAATGAATTAAGCATCGCATGAGACGAGACATGAACAATCAAAGGATTATCGGATGGCCGGCCCTTCGTGGTATATATTCGAGTGGACGCGGATTTACTCAGCGCCATGGCTCCCAGGCCATATACCGTCTCTGTAGGAAAGGCAACAGGCTCGGAAAGGTCGACGAGATGATGCGAGGCAATCTTCAAGGCAGATAAGGTCTCTGGACAGGTAATCTCTGGTTCGTCTGGGTTGGTATAGAAATGAATGGCGGCAGGATCGCATTTAAGGACGCGGGTGGATACCGGAACCATGACGAGCGAGTACGTTCGTTTCAACGTTCTCCAGAATTTCGTCAAAGTTGACATCTCTGTTGTCCCGTGTTTGGAAAAACAAAATTGTGTTAAATTACTTCTAAGGCACGAGCGAAAGAATGGCACAGGCTATCACAAGTACCGAAAATACAGTCAGCTTGAACGACCGTCAAGCCGGTCTCAGAATTGAGCAATAATACTAATACTAGTTACTAATGAGTCACTTGACAAATCAGAAGTACATATTTGTTGTTTTTGATGCACGTGACTGGCTGAGCGCCCAGAAGTTTATGCATATATGAATTCTCGATTCGCAGAAAAATAAAACTTCATAAAGAGGTTCAAAATTTATTTAGAAATTATCTATGAAATTTCACTAAAGCCCAACGTCTTCAAAGAGATAGGTTACAAGTAAGTCAAGCAACTGGTCCAAAGTTCTGAAGATGCGAGAGACATATGAGCAGCTTGTACTTGACAAAACCAACAAATTTTCCGCTCGAAATGAATCTTCACATCTTACAGCCTCACTCAGGCTTGTGTTGAATCGGTATGTCCAGACCAACTCTCCGAGCCGTTGCTTTTATTCGTTCTTCGGCCGTGAGGTCGATCAAAGGATTATATCTATCTATTAGTACCTGCAGTTTCATGCGTTATAATTATGCGAGGACGAATGTGCATAAATGAAATGACCTTGTGCTTTCGCTGGGATCTGAGAAATAACAATGCGTTTTGAAGGTCCTGAAGAACGGACAGCGACCCAGATATCCGGTAATCATTTGCTATTGAACGAAAGTTGGAAACCACGGCCCTGTTAGCTTTTCGAGGAGCCACTGCCTGGAAGAATTGAGATTGAGTCTACAAATCAGTCCGCGATAGCTCACCGACTTCCTCAGCTCACGGAGAATATCACGATATATATGGGTCAATTGTGACATAGCTGAAAGTTGATGAATATGAACACTAATAATGCTGATACTGTGAAAAGTTGAATCGGCCACCTCACCACGTGCTACTCCGAAGCCAAGGCGGCCACAAGCAACCTTGTGTAAAATCCATACCATTCATATATGATGAAGAACATTGTTCGCTCTTATGGGCTGCCCTTGTCAACACGCGGGACTGACAATGACAAACCGGCCAAAGATACTTGTTTATGCTTTGGCCATCCAGGGTAGCATGTATATAAGCTGAAAGTAGCTTAATATCTAAATCAAGCGACCGAACGCTGCCGCTCCTTCTCAAACCAGTTTTTACTCTATACTCTATCCAACTCTCTTGCTGTCATGCGTTTCTCAGCTCTGCCTGAAGCCAAAAAAGTTCGTCTTTTTCTGTAAATCAAAGATTACTTTCACTAACATCTCTGTCAACAGGAGCTAAAATCAGCCTCGAGAAATGCACCACGAGGCTTGAAAGTTCCGCAAGCCTTTGCTAAGGCGGACTCGCATCGTGGGAAGGCTACAATGACGCAAGAAAGAAGACGAGAGAAGTATCAAGCGGTTTACGATGCGAAGAAAAAGGTGATCAGGAAATGTCACGACCAGGTTCCAGTGAGAACCACCCGCCCCTATGTGTTCGTCGGCAATGTATGTAACTCGTTCGTGACATACTCGACCGCTGCTGATGACTTAACGAACTTGTTACCAGCTTCGATCTACCATTACCGCCTCGAGACTACGGGAACTATTTGCTCCTTGCGGGGAGATACTCGACATTATTATACGTTGCAGCCTCGGAAGTGTCGTAACTGCTAATCCCGAAGATGACTCGATCGACCTTTGGTACGCAAGTATCACATTTAGTGGTCTGTCTGCTGCCAAACAGGCTCTTACTCTCGCTGGGACGGATATCGACGGACGAAAGATCGTGGTATGTGGCTCTTGTTGAAAAGTCTCTTCGCTGATGTCCTCATCTTTCTAGGTGACCAAGTTACCGGGTGAGCTCCCCGAAGTTTTACGCAAGGCACAAAGTGAGCTTTATATTTGTGGTTTACCAGCGTCTCTTACCTCGACTTTCAGTGCGGTTGGGTCTACCCAATCGATTTCATCGAGTTCCCAAACGGTGCGTGGACAAATATCTGTTCAGTATCGTCGCATTCACACCCATACCTTTGTTTAGACTGGCCGCTGAGCCCACCCTATTGATTAATGCCAATGATCGCCACAATATGTTTGGTGTCTCCTTTGCCAAGTGCATACTATAAAGTCATTTAGTTACAATTTTTATACTTACGCGGATTATGTCTTTGATGTCTCGTTTCCTATCATGCAAATCATGATTCATTCTGATTCATTCAACAGCCAACTGTTGATGCTTTCCCCAGATTTGATGAGATCGGCTAACCTGCCAGCGTGTCACACTATCATTGTAATCATTGCACAAGACTCGGTGGCCTTTCACTTGTCCATTGTCTGTCACTGTCTGCATGGAAGCGGTGTAGTCACCTTGTTTCTACGACCGTCGTGGTAAGATCAATCTCCTCATTGTCAGAAATCAACAGCTTACCAACCACTGCCATCCATGGCGAACCTTTCCTTGTGATTTGATTGTTGCAAACTAGTTGCATCTGCCTATTTAAACTATGGCGCAGAGTGCAGCCCTCAATCCTGCATCCATGCCTTTCTTCCCCGGGGGGTTGCGCGGTGTTGACGATGAGGGTGTAAGTGGATCGGGGCTGGGATTCCACCACCCCTTGCGTGAACAGGACCGGCGCTCTTTGTCTGTTTCGTCCTCTGAATACCGCTCCGCTGCCTCGTCTCCCAGCCCCCTGGTAGACAGTACTGTGGACTCCAAGCCGAAACCATCTCCAGAACCATACGAACAGTCTCGACGATCGCCGACGTATCGCACAATTGACGCAAGCAAGGTACATCCAGGAATAGAGAACATAGTGACGAGAGAATCGAGTATTGTGGGAAGTTTGGACACCCTACCCGAAAGCGATGATAGTCTAGAGACACCTGAGCCGACGTCTGGAGGAGTCGAAAATCAAGGTCTTAGACCTTCCTTCTTTCCTTTCCGACAAGGTCGTGAACACATTCCAACACCGCCTATTACCGTATATCACAATGGTACATCTTTCTATGGTGGCCATACTTCATCATCGCCTGTCTCTTCGTTGGGTTCCGGCAGCCAATTCACTCCCAGTGGTGACTCTGCTTCGAGTTTTGAAACTCAATTAAAGGCTTCACCCATTATCCATGACATCCTGAACCGTCTGGTGCAATGCGAATACGTCACACGGGAGCTGCAGCGTAACATTGGTGATGTTCAGAATAAAGTCAATATGCTCGTCGAACGTTCTTTAGGTGTTTCATCTCAACCCGATTTCAAAGATCCTTTTGCTTCTGCGAACTCCAATGGCCATAACTTTACTTCGCCTCAGCTAAGCGGTCCTAGGTTGAATCCGCGACCATCCCTGGGGAACATTGCGCCCAATCAAGCAGCACCGTCTGATGATATATCCTCGATATCTCAACGGTTGAACACTCTAACTTCTTCCGTTGGGCAGCTCCTCGCCATCCAAACACAACAAATGCAGTCTACAAACACCGATTTACGGAGCAATTCCATTGTAGCTATGAATCCTCAACATGGTGACATCGCTCCAAATCAGACGGTACCTTCCTCGAACCCAGTTGCTCTTGGTCATGGATTACCACTTCGGCCTGAAGTGCGGTCAATGTCCCGCCCTTCTAATTCTCCAATGCGAACATGGTCTGCTGGTAACCTTGATCTACCGATGAGGGCCCTGGATCCAAATGTTGGCCGACAAGACAGCATAATGCGGGACAAGCGTCGCTCGGTCGCAAGCCTTCTCCGTCGAGATTCGTCTGGGGTACGTTATTCTACAACGTTATTCTACACCTTTAAGATAATGAATGCCTGATACTCTTGTTAGGCCTTGGATTCTCAAGGTGATAATTTCGCCAATGGCTTGCCTCGAGATTCTGGTCCAGTGATCTCCAAGTGGGAGCAGCTGTCTTTGACACCTGAACTTCTGAGATCTCTCACTAAGTTTGGGTGAGATCGCGCACATTCGTAACTTTCTTCACAACTGATCACATGTACATCAGGGTTGGCCCGCCCAACAAGATACAACAGCGCGCATTACCTTTTCTGCTACGAGGCTCGGATATCATTGCCCAAGCACCTCCTACACAGGAGAGGATTGCTGCATACGTTATTCCAGCCATTCAAATCGCTGTCACGAACATCAGCGTTGGTCCCAATCGTGGTCCCACCGTTATTTTGATTTCCACTACAGTGGATCAAGCAACGCAGGCACAGCGTATGATTCGAGATCTAGGAGGGCCCATTGGTGTCCGTTCCGCACTTGGAGTAGGAGCGACGTCTGCCAATACTGACTTAACTCAAGAGGTGCGACTCCTACAACAGAATATGCCCCACATTATCTGTGGTACTCCTCAGAAACTCCATGCCCTCTTTACCACTTCCGGCGGACTTTCCGGTGCCGAGGTCCGTTTCCTTGTCTTGGATGAAGTTGACCAGCTCATCGCTCGAAACCTGCATGATTTCGTCTTCAATATAGTCAAACTCCTTCCTCCACCTCGTTCACGCCCAGTTGGGACGCCCAGCTCAGGCGCGACCCCAAATAGCACTTCATTCAGTAATAACAATAATGTCGAGCCAAATATTGGCATCGTTTCTCCTTTCCAGGACCAGTGTCGCAGATTCTCTGCTGTACCAGGATCTTCATCCAATTCTGAAGCCTTACTGAGAGGTTCTCCTGCGATTGAACGCCAAACTGCTCTTTTTTCCAACACAGTTCCTCAAGATGTCTTGAATCTTGCTTCTGCCATACAACTCCGAGAGCCTGTCCGTGTTCTCGTCCGACGCGACGGCAACGTTACACATGCCGACAGCGGTCAAGGATCTCGCGGTCTTCGTCAATACTATCTATACTTGGCTTTTACAGCTAGCGGTCGAGCAGATCCCATCGCTGTAGCACCTGGTGGTGGACTTGGCATCATTGGTTCTGGAAGAGGTGCGTCGTCCAGTGCAGAGACGGCTCAAGCGAGAGAATGGAAGCTTGATGCTTTGGCGGACCTTTTTGAGGATATTGAGGTTAACCAAGCGATTGTACACGTCGGCGGTATGACATCACTGGATTCCGTTGTGTATAAACTAGCGAGTCGAGGTTTAGAAGCTGTCCCTTTGGTAAGCATTTTTCATTCTTCGCCGACTGGACCTTTGTTTGACGACCCGGTGCAGCATGGAGACATGAATGCAGGAACTAAGTTGGCCGCTCTAAACAAATTTAGGAATTCCATCTCTGTTATCACGCGGCCCGCAACTAAAGTTCTAGTCGTTTATGACGTTCAAGTCAAAACCTCTGATATTTCCCACGTTTCTCTTGTCATTAATTATGGTGAGCGTCTATTATTGTCGAGCCTGCTAGAAATGCCGATACATTCTCTTCAAGATCTTCCTAAAGCGGTTGAAGAATATGCCCACCGGTGAATCATGTCCTTGTTCCCGTTTTTCTATATGTTTATTAACCTTGTACTCAGTGTTGCCCCTGCGATTGCATCTAACTATTTCCGAGCGGGTGTCGTTGTGAATTTTGTGACTGCTACCGGAGGAGATGTTGAAATGTTACGGTCGATAGAGTGCTTTTACAAGTGAGTCTCCTGACTTTTCATGTATCAGCCTCACCGATATATTACTTCCTTCTAGGATTAAATGTGTAAAGTCTATTTATTCTTGCTATTCTGGTCAACGACTCAACCATTCCACAGCCTGAAGTTCCTATGTCTCTCCGCGATATCGTGTAAACCCTGGGCGCATGACCCGGCGATGCCTTTTGTATCCTTACCACACCATGTCTGCTTTTGTCTGTCTCATTGATATTCCGCACAGCACGCCCATTGTTTTATACCCTTATATTGCACCTCTTATCTCCGTTAAGTTTGTTATCACGTACAATTTTGTGTCCTTACCTAGTCATTATCTGGGTTGTTTAACCCATCGTCTTACATATTGTATACCAGCCTTCCTCTTATCTGTGATCATTGGAATCATTGTTACTCGATAGTCATTGGAACAATTGATATCTTTATTGTACCATCCTCGCTGCAGCTCGCGAGTCTTGTCAGGGTGTCAGATTTCGTTGGCTGCCATGCAAGTCGGTGGATTTGATCGACATGTGCACGCCTGCATTTAGATCAGTTTGTTGTGTCAGTTCTTCGTTAGACTGGATCCACCAACCTTGATGACATTGTCGTATCTAAGCGCCAAGGTGTCGCCGAAGTGGTAGGAGTGGAATACACAAGGATTTCACCGGTTTCCAATCCTATAGCGAGCCGGCGTCTGTCGAGGAAATTGAGGACGTTGTAAGCTCCATGACTCTTATCTTACCGATGGTGTGTGGCACTCGATGTAAATGCAACTGCAGTTGCAGGTGAACTGGTCTTAATGACATCTGCGACTAACCACTTGTTTTTTTGTTGTTGTTGTTGCCATATCTTTACCTGCAGGGTTCATTCTGAGTCAGGATATGGTGGAAGTCTAGAAGAATTCTGACAGTCTTGTCTCGCGATGCAGTTGCAAATATATCTCCTTCGCTAGCCCATGCGCAGTCCCATATGATTCTTCCATGAGATTTATCTGTAGCTATGTGGACGAAACCTGAAGAGATACTCAGCCGACATGCATCAACAGGGAAAAAAAGTATGACTTACCGCCGCTTTCCTGAGTTTCGAAAAGCCTCCAAGACCTATCCCTTGAAACGGTGAGAACAAACCTTTCGTCGGGACTGAAAGCGATCCGCGTAACGGTTAGGGAATGACCTGCAAGAGGCTGTCCAACGGGCTGATATTTTGTCGTGTCATAGACTCGGACAACAGCATGCTCTGGAGTCGTCGCTTTGCACGCGGTCGCGAGGAAATGTTTCTTCGGAGAGACTGTCAGAGTCAGTGACTACGAAAGAAAGGTCATCAGCATCGGTAAGACATAGCATAGACCTAATCGGGTCTCGCCTCATAACCGTGGCCGAAAATTTTCTCAATTTCTGGCCAAAGCGTGGTTGAAGCCAGTTCTCCTTCGAAAGGTCTCCTTCCTCGTGTTTCAAGGATACTCGTCGATGCTTGTGCTGGACATGAATGTCAAAAAGAGATCAGATAAGCATGAGTAATGGCGTAATGGCTAACTATTTTCCACCGCCTTGTTTGATAGTCCTAGAGGTGGTACATTGGCAGCCAGAGGACGTTGGTGCTATACAGAAATGTCAATGATATGTAATCGATAAGATCAGGCGTAAGACATACATCACTCTCGGTGAATTTCGAAACCCCCAGTTCTTCAGAAAGGTCGATGAAGTTGCGTGTAGCCTCAAAAACTCGAACGACTTTTTCATCCGCGATACTCACAAATCTCACAGGATCAATGAACGCGACATCTAGTAGATCGTATCCATGTATTTGAGGACGACTGAGTTCGTGCCACTCGACATCTCCTGAGTGGGAGTGGGACATTGCTGCGTGTATTCTTGTCGTTTGGTCCAGACTATGTGAAAGGTTAACTGACAATAACTCTAGAGATAATCAAGGGATAATACCCAGCAGAAAGAAGATATGTCCCCGCAGGGCTCCAGTCAAGACCTTTGACCGGTCCATTATGTCCACTGATAGCACCAACCTCCAGCCATACCTCTTCGTGAGCAATTTTTGCAGGTGTGATGCATTTCCAACGCCTCCAAGATCCCGCCCAACCCCACGCCAGAGCCTCTTCACCATTCTTTGCCCATGTGCCACCAACAAAGCCTCCAAGCCGCTGCCCGCCGATGTCTCCAAAACGTTGTCTGTTGATCCAAATGGATGTCGAACCTTCTTTGGTTGAGGCTACTACGGTCGATGGAGACCATAGTATCACAGACGAGTCTGTAGAAGTTGACAATAAAGTTGGTTCAGAATCAGTGGACTGGGGTTTCCAGGCGAGGGAGGTGACGCCTGCTTCATGTCCGATGAGGAGAGCATCAAATGTGATAGAGTATTGCTGTGAACTGGGAAAGAGAAGTTAAGAAAATGGAAAGCTTGAGAAAACAACACACCTTCCTTCGTCACCTTTGATAGTTAGGATATGTCGCTTTAGTGATATCTGTTTTCCACCTTCTTCAGCCTCACCAACATCACCGAATGACGCCTCGAAGGCATCCAGGAGTTCGTCGCTCAGATTGCTCGATTGATCCTTTTGAGACGTAGAACTACTCCATGGTTCTATATTCCACAACCTAATGGTCGCGTCCTGTGAACCTGAAGCCAAGAGGAGAGGTTGTCCCTTCGTGATTGGGTTCTGAAAATCCAGTGTTTTTACCCAGTCTTCGTGACCCGCAAGTACAGATGCATGTACGAACTAAGGACAAGTCAATTGAAATTGGAAGCTTCCGGGTTCAAAAAGAAAGAACACACGAGGTTCTCGGATCGCGTCCAAAGGTGAATTTTACTGTCCGTACCAGAGATCGCAAGAATCAGTGCTAATCCGATCGAATCAAACTAGCCTCTTCTAAGTCGTGAATACGAATGTACCTTTTGTCCCAGGAAGGTGCGTTAAGGCGAGAGCGAGAGGATACCGTCCACCTAAAGGGATAGTCTGTTCACAGACAAAATTATCTGTGGCGTAGCATGAAATTCTTGTACCCCAGATAGGTTTCTGCAACATGCCTACGCCATCAGCACGAGATTCGACTCTCCAAATCTTAACAGAAGCATCTGATGACCCAGTGACAAAGAGGTCATCAAACACACGTAGAGACGATACTGCTTTCTCATGAGCTTGAACTTTGCCAGTCAAATTCCACTATAAAGCAGTCGAAATATATTAGGGATGTGAGATGAATCGTACATAACATGCATGCCTGTGACCCAAGTCTCCGCCAAAGTATAAGTACTCCACGATCGTCTGCACTGAGGAATGCCGTAGCTGAGGAAAATCGAACACATGTCACAAGGCCTTCGTGTCCTGGAAGAGTCTCGTGTATTCCACGGTCAGTTTCGTTCTTGGTCGACTAGTGAGATACATCCCCTGCAAGATAGTTGCAGACGACGCACAGAGATGTCCCATAGTGCAACTAAGTTGGTTGAACCGATTGCAGCGAGGGAGTTACTGGATATAGCGGCTGCTTGAGGATGCCTATTAGTAGCGGCTGCTATATAGACCGTTGAAGGAGTTGCCATGTGAGGCAAATCTAATCGAAACCAGTTATCGATCTGAGGTGAAAAGTTTTTGGCGCCAACATACGGTCACGACTCGTGATGGGCATCTTGGGTATCGGTGTAGATGTTCTTCATTTGCCTCGAATTGCTGCTCTGTTTCAGCGTAGAGGCTCACGACTCCCCGCTCGTATCCTTAGTAACACAGAGGCCTTCGATTTCCAATCATTGCCTACGTCAGACATCTCTCGAAGAGTTCGTTTCCTGGCAGTCCGGTAAGTGAAGTGTCTCTCCGCACAGTACGTCATTCAACTACGTTTCTAGCTGGGCTGTGAAAGAGGCCGCGTACAAGGCTATGTATCCTGTCGTGCAACCAGTCTGGAAAGAACTATCGTATCATGGTTTAGGCGAAGGTCCTGTGCATCGCAAACCTGTTCTTGAATACCATCCTCTTGTACTTTTCAACAAGAACAAGATTGGATCCATCCACATTTCCGTCAGCCATGATGGAGAATACGTGTTCGCTTCAGTCACCATCGAATCACCTATCTGACAAGAAACGTCAAATGTTATCCATATTCTATTTCTAAGGACTACATGCACAAGATCGTTTCTAATGCTCGGAAACGGCCCCTTCTGACGACTGTTCTATTCGTCTTGGCCACCAATCCGGCCACCAGTGCTGTATTTCCCATGTCCCTTCGCTCGGCCCGCTGTCAATATTAAATCTCAAGCTGAGCTCGCCCTGCTCTGCCGCTTCGACTTGTTCAAGGCGCAATAAAGCTAGTCCTATGCCTTGGCTTGATGTCAACAACCTGCCAGTCCCACGCGGTCGAGGCAGCGAGCGAGTGACGTCTGGGCTCCGAATGTGCACGGGCGTTATGCTAATGCCAGAAGGGTATGAAGGAGCTTGTGATGAAGGGGTTACAGTCTGATCAGGTCTAAGGGAATGAAAAGTGTATGAAACATCATATAATACCAACGAGAAAACACTTACAGAACACCTAGCTTATGAATTACGACGGGAAGAATCCTTTTACGAACAGATCCCGTGTGGTATGTCCGGACGGTAAGCTCTTGGCCTACATAACAACCCTTCCGAAAGTCCACTGTTGAAAATAAAAATCAGTAAATGAGCTCAAAGACAAAGATACAAAAGTGATTACATCCACCCATTATATCAAGATTGGATTCGATGGGAAAGGCTTGCATGGCGGGCAGATCTTCATGTCCTTCGGGCACACCTGTGAGAATCCGGTGCAATGTATACGCGTCAGAAGAAGCTCTTTCGTGGTCAGAAATTTCCTGCGCTATCCGGATGAGTCTTTTGATTGAGTTCTGGTGTTGCACTGAGAAAACGCTTACGAAGTGTCCCCTTCCTGACAAGAAAACGTTTTCCCATGCCTGGTGCTCTTCTGTCCAAGATTAACTCGTTCTTGTTGCCCCATGGCCATTCTGACCCTTCCCAATTAGGCTGAATAACGCCACTATGAGTTCTTGACCACCGTCTTGTCAGTTGCGAAATCGCTGGATTTCCCCAGGAAGCCCAGACGTCATATTCTTCGGACACATCTCTTATTTTCACCTTGGAGCGAAGTACATATTGCTTGAGTAAGGCAATTAGTGAAGGAGCATCTGAAGGTCGCGAGTCGTAGTCCAGGAGATAGATGGGTTTGCCCGTAACGTCTGACGACGTATACAAAAAGACATCATACAAAACTCTTCCCTGGAAAAGAGCAAATCTCTGATTTCAATGTTGCGTTGGTTAAGTAGAGGATCGTGCGTGCCTGGGCATTCAGAAATACAGAATAACGGGGTACTTTGGGTTCCGTTACATGCGAAGCGAGAATCCCATTGAGAAATTCAGATACGTCAGATCCACCGAGCGAGAGCACAGTTCTATGAGGAACAGGGGCTACAGTTGGGACGTTTTTATGGAGAAAACGGAGAAATCGCGACATGGTTGAGAAGAGAGCAACAGAAGCAGAAATGTCACGTGACACTGCGTCTCTTTGCACACAGTTCGTGACGCACGACTCTTCAAATGGCTTCTTCATGTCAAAATCTTATCGCAGCACTCAAGGATTGCTTGATGCGGTCTGATTGCGTAACAAAACAAGGCAACCTCCCTTCTGAATGTCTGAAACACCATGTTCAGGACCTTCCGGAGGAATGCCAGTCGCTTCGAAAAGCGACATTTGAATGTAAACGGGGGATGGTGGGTACCATTGTTATATATTTGAGACATGTCATCATCTACATTCTTTTAGCTTGACATGAGGAAGCGCTTTCGAGGAAATATCGTTGGCTCGCAATTCGAATATACACCTGAAAGAACAAAAGAGAGGAATGTACCTAGCTCATAAATGCGTAGATGCCTATTGCTGCACAAACAGCAAGGGAACCGGCGTCCGTTGTTGCAACGTTCCGTGCCCTTATCATGAACTCGTGATTCTTTCCGTGCCGATTTTTGGATGGGAATATGGGAATGTGCTTTGAAATCCGCTTTCTGCTGAGAAGATGGATTTGTAAGTTCGGCGTAAAGGCGGATTCCAAGGGTAGGGAGCGTTTTCGGAGGCCTCTGCAAGGCAGACATTCACATGGTCCGGCA